>LKNJ01001577.1:11330-25756 GCA_002120245.1 Maccullochella peelii | reverse complement strand
CACACACACGCCCGTCCTGAACTTTCGGGATCTGTGGGTAAAAAGCTGACTTGATGTGACGGGAGGTGTGCCGACTCGGCAGAACTGCGTTTCTGCAGATGGTTGACGTGAACCTGCAGCAGCTGTCAGATCTCTGTCGGAAACCGTCGCCGCGCTTTTTATTCTACAAGCTCTGCCTCATCCACCCCCCCCACCCCCACCCCCACCCATCAACCCCACCCAAACCCTCCAACCCACCTCCCCCTCTGGAGTTAGTCAAACCTCAACCAGTCCTCCATGTGGGCCACAGAAACACACCAACTGTCTAAGCTACTTCAGTTCTGTACCGGCTGTTTTTGGCGGCACCAAGTGGACGCAGGAGGTCACTGTCATTAGGGTAAAATACCTGCATCAACTTTTCTGCTGCATTTTCTTAAAAAAAGAAAAAGTCAGCTTACAGTTCAGTGATGTGGAAAATTTTTTTAGAGTAAATGACGTTTTCCAACCTACGCAGGCCTCCATCCCCAAATCAGATCAGCAACAATCAACAGGTGGAGCAGTGAGTGCAGAGGAAGGCAGACAGGCTGCACACATACACACACACACACACACACACACACATCCACCACATGCTCAGATCGGCACACCTGAAGCAAAAAAGTAACGCAATCAGTCATAAAGCTCATTTAATAAGATCCTCTAATGCAGCTCCCCAAGGCCGGCCCTGCAGCTCCCTCCCCTCAGCGTTCAGTCACTGCAACTTCCTACAGCTTCTACACGTGTTTAAATGGACAAGCTGTGTTACTGGTTAACTCGCTTTGCAGCGTCTTTGTGGATCACTGGAACATGCTAATGGCCAGTTCATGAGATGATGCAAAATGACTTTGTATCACTGACAAACTGGACAACACCAAAAAAAGTTGAATATAGAAATGGACTCAAGTTTAGTTCAAAGTTAAACTCAGAGCTTTGACACGGTGTCCAGTCGTCTGTTTATCTTCAGTGGACTTACCTGTTACTGTTCTCACACTGCGGTATGATTTACCTGCAGGTTCTCACTGTTGTGCACGGGGGGGCCTGAGCTCCCAAGCTTTCACGACGCCCACGGCCCCAACGCTAAACATCCAACAACAAAGCTTCTGTGCCTCAGACTACCAAGACGTCCAGTCAACATGGCTGCATGTGACAGGACTCTGTGAAGATGGCCAGACGCTCCTAACGTAGAGGAAATATGCAAATGCTAATTATTTCCAAGGGCCGTTATAAACGGGCGCAGACCGCATATAGACCTACAACCAATCAGAGCAACGAAACGTGTGACGTAGCGCTGAGCGAATCCTTCCATCTTTAAGTGCAGTTATACCGTCCAGTTCGTTTAATACTGACGCAACCATCTTGGTTGTTTATGAAAATGCCTCAGCGGCGCTCCTCTGTACAGTCATCGTATCAAACCCCGCCCCATATTAGAGAAACGGCTGTGATTGGTCGGCTGGAAATCTGTCTGAACGGGACCAGACGCATCTTTCAGAGCAAAGTAAACCCGAGCCGGCTGCTCGGGTTCCCAAATATGTTGAAAAACAGGAGGATCAGACGGTTCTGAGCGGTTGGCACAAAGATATTGTTGTTCTACTAAATAAAATAAAAAAGTCCACAAACTAACAAATATGTAAGAAAGAGAGTATTTGTACTGTATTTGAACTTCTGTGTTTAAAATTAAATCTTGTTTATGACAAAAAATCTCAGTTTTTCCAGGAAAACAAGAACAAGTCGTACTTTTAAACACTTCAGTCTCACTCAGCATTGACTGCTGACTGAAGAGAAAAACTCTTCACCTTCTTCCTCCTGATCTGATTGTTCCAGTCGGCGTCTGCTGCCTCTCGTCATTACAAACCTGGATTTCTGCGTTGGAGCATCAGGATTTTCCAGCTCGGATTCCCGCCGAAGAAGACGAGGGACATGTTTACCAACTGCACACACACACACACACACACACACACACTCACACACACACACAGAGGGTTAATGTGATACTACTGTCGGGATTTTCTCCATAAAAATGTGTCTGTAAGAGGTGCAACCTTCTTGCCAACACACACACACACACACACACACCCACTAAAGGGGATTATTATTATCACACACACACATATGCAGGAAGCTTAAAACTTGTTTTTTTTTAACTCACACAGTAAAGTACACATATCATGACACATGCAAACACACACTGATACACACCGAGGCTTATAAGTGACTTCCTCACACACACACACACACACACACACACGTACCCCCCTGTGTAGTCTAATCTCAGGGGAAGGGGAGCAGGCTGAGATGCTAAAGCAGCAGCAGATGAGGATTTACAGCATCGTCTTCCTCCTCCGACTCCTTCACAACACGCACACACATCTGCACACGCAGCTTGTTGAGCTTTATTCTGCACACGCATGAAATATAGTCCCTCTGTCAGCTGACTGATCACTTCAGACTCTTACATTTCTCCTCAAAGCAACAGTCTTGACATTTTATGAGCTCGGAGTCGGAGAAGAAGAAGAAGGATATCGGTTTTATCTTTGTGTGACCGTCCAGGACCACGATGTTAGCCTAGCTTAGCACGAAGACTGGACTCTGGGGGAAACTGTTAGCCTCAAACCTGACGGCTGCACGGTGACGACAGGACTTTCGAGAAAGAATTTCAAGCTCTGTGATTGGATGTTTCTTACCAACATGCATCCAGTTCTCTTTGCTGCAGCGCTGTTGGGGGGGGGGGGGTAGGCAGTATTTTTTTGCCATCATTGGGCAGAAATTCCATAATAGCCGGGCAGCATGTTGTAATTCAGCTGGTCTGAGAGCAAACCTCGACTTCTGCCCCTTCTTGGCCGTTTTCAGGCTTCAGAAAATCTATCTTGTGACGGGAGACTTTGGCCAATCACAGGTTATTTCAAAGAGACGGTGCGTTCTTATTGGTTGAGCTACAAATGCAGATGCGCGTGCACGTCCCTTCAGACGGTGAAAGCCTGATTCAATGGCCAAAAATCCTGCAACTTGTGAAGAATTTCCTACAGCGGCGTATAGTACAGAACAACATGTCCCGGCGTCACACGGAGCTTCGGCTCATTATGTTCGATGCCACGGCGCTCGTATCGACGTGGCAAAGAGGCGCGATGACAAACAGTGGGGAATAAGTTTTGAGGGGGGGCGGTGGCGTGTGTGCAGTGTACTAGCCTCTCATCCCGCTGCTGGACGGCATTGCACGTGCCTCTGAAGCCTGGGGCGCTCTGCTCTGCGGCCGCGAAGCGCTAGAGGGGCGTCTTTGAGAAGACAAGTGGCGGCGGGAGGGACCGCGGCCTCGGTGAGGCTCACGGCGTGCAGAGCGAGCCCTACGAGGGATGAGGTTTCACAGGGGAACCGACTCCTGCGGCTGCCGGTCGAGTTGTGGGTTTGGTGGGAGGAGCTTAGCGGAGCGATACGAGGCAGCAGAGAGGCGGAAGGTTTTGCACAGGGTGCACAGATTTTGCCTCCCGCAGCTTTAACTTCTCACACGCTTTTGCCTTTAACGTTTTAGCCATGCTAGCGGCGTGGCTCTGGGGATGATAATGTCGGTCCAACATCTTCATATCAACCTCTGGGTGAAAAAAACAATACTGTACAGTGCTGCTAAAAATCCTGCTGCTTCATTTTCCCATTTATTATATTTTCATCTGTATCTTCTCCTTTGCTGCTGCCACAGTGACTCAAGATCAGATGAAACTTTAATGATCCCTGCGGGGAAATTGGGTCCCTGTGTCTTTTCTGAAGTTATATAATACAAAGAGCTTTTACTTAAAAAAAACAAGGAGCCACCTCATATTCTGTCAGTTAAAAAATGTTTTATTTAGTTATTTTATCTTATTTTAGTTCTGTTGGGTTGAATAACAAACCTCTTTACTTCTTTAAACTCTTCATATTTCACTGAATCTCCATTAACACATTAGCATTGTAACGTCAGTATTAAACCACACGGACTAAATGATGATGCAGGAGGTTATGAACTACAATAAACAATTTGCCAACATGACGATTAGTCAGAAGAAAACAGTTGATTAAATACTTAATAAACTGCGTATCTCATTTCTTTCCTTAAATGTACTCAGTTTTGATTAGAAGCCTCTTAGTTTCACACTTTATATTCTGTATATAAAGATGGACGACATGACACAAAACATCTGGATCGCCCCCTGGTGGCTGGCTGCAGTATAGGTCGTAAGCCCCGCCCCCTCCATGTTAGCAGATGGGCCAAACTGAAAAATCAAAGTACACGTCAAATAAAATGTTCCCAAAGATGGTTTCTATCATTTTAGGCAGAAGATAAATTGATCTAAACTACCTGCTGGAGTGATGTGAATGTAGCCCTGTGATACACTGTCACCCAGTGCATTCTGGGATAGATAGACAAAAGCTCTCGCACCTGCTCTGGCTGAGTGGCAGTGGTGGAAAGTACCACAATTTTGAGGTATTTTTCTTGAGTATTTCCACTTTAACTCCACAGAGGCAAAAACATTTTACTAAAAATATAAATGTAAATGTACAAAATGTATTCAGCTACTAACAATCAACTTATAAACTATGAGGTATTATTGTAGATTCATTCATCGTGGGAATGTTTGAGGGCACTACATCGAGAACACGCCACCAAAATAAAACAGTAAATATATACGCCTAATATCAATATACCAACAGGCAGCTAATGCTAAATAATTAGCGTTCCTTATTAATTAGTTACTGTGTCTTCTAAGCTAATTAGCCACGATGACACATTACGGAGTTTCTTGATGTTAAACGGCCGACACACCAGCGGTACTCGAGTAAAAGTAACATTACCACAGTGCAGAAGTATCTGACATCAGATTTGCTTCTTCAGATATTTCACACTCAAACACCACATGTTTAAATCAGAGAGGGTGTGTGTGTGTGTGTGGTCAGGTTTACAGTGGCAGACAGCTCCCCCTACAGACACACAGAGAGAAGTGCACCTGATGTTTAGTGGCTCATCATCAGAGTAGGATGCAAAAAGTGAGTGTGTGCACATGAACAATTCAAAAGTGAATTCTTTTTGTTCTTTCAGTCTCACTGGGTGAGTTTTATCGACTGGCAGGATCCTGTTTTTATTAGTCTGAACCAGAGTCAGTGGCAAAAACAAGCACTTTTATTGGACGGACTTTTCACGGGCGCAGTTGCCCACAAGGATTATGTTACGTTGCAGCCAGCTGAGGCGGCTGAGGCGACCTACTGGACTAATTCCAAACCTTTTGGTACTTATTAGTCATTTAGACCCCAAACTATGTAAAAATAGGACCCAGGTTTAAAAAAAACAGACTTACCCTTTAAAAAAAGGACTCATCCTGAGCGCCACGTCTCCACGTTTCATGTCAAACCATCGATTAGTTGTTAAGATATTTCACTCGGGAACCAAGTGTTGGACAGACTGATGCCGTCCCTAAAAAATTACACATGAACACACACACACACACACACACACACACACACACACACACAGGCTTCACCTAAAGCCAGATGTTGGAAACAGACAGAAGTGATTCTGAGAGCAGAAACGTCGAATCTGTGCGATGAGACGAGACAGACGGCCAGCGAGCGACTCACACTGATGTGACACGAATGCACACACACACACACACACACACACACACGTCACATCATGCATGAACTACACGCATGATCGCTTACCGTGTGTGTGTGTTTATGTGTGTTAGACGAACTCCATTGTGACACGTTCAAGCAGACGAAGCCAAATCAAATCAGCTGTGAGTCTGATCCTGTGTGTGTGTGTGTGTGTGTGTGTCTCTGTACTACAGTAATGAACACGTTTGTGTGTATTCATGTCTGAAGCTCATTATTTTCTGCTTTTTATTTTTCAAAATAAGATACGGCCAATAACTGTACGTTCATGTTGTTTCTATTCTATTTAGTTTGAATTCTCTCAGCGTGATCATTTGTGTATTTACTGACTTGTCACTTCACCACCGGAGTCATGTGTTTGCTGTAAACTGTGCTGAACTGTGGAAGAACAGCAACTTTTGAATGCCTGCTGACGTGGCATCCATCCAGATGAAAATCACTTAAAATTTTTAAAAGTTCGACTGTGGTTTAGTGAGAACTGGCGAAACCTGTAGACAAGGACCCTCGGTTGTGTGTGCATTGTGCTTTATTTGTTCTTTAAAAGCTTAGATGATAATAATAAAAGACGTTTATTTAAAAGTCGTTTATTTTTCATATTAAAATGACTGGGGGCCTTGAGGCCGTAGCCAGAGTGATGGTGGTGGTCTGGGTTCGGTGGCCCCAGTGTAAGATGGCGGTTAGGGCCCCAAAATGTTCAGAAGTGGCCCTGTTTGAGAGTCGGTGCCTGTGTGGAGACCTTGAGTGTGTGTGTGACCCATGTCCCTCTGCTGTCACATCGAGCCCTGTGATTCACCCCCTCATTACCCATCAGCCCCATCACACGGCCGACCCGATGATGGTTACACAGCCGAGCGAGCGACTCGGCCTCGGCCCAACGCAGCTTTTGAAGATGATGCAACGCGATGGATGAGCGAGCTGCTGCTTCAAAAGAATCCAATGTTTTTTCTTTAAAGAAGCTCAGTGCTCGCCGTGCAGCGTTAAAAGATCCAGCCAGAAGAGACAGAAGGAGGAAGAGGAGGAGGAGGAGGAGGAGGAGGGTTTGAGATGCAGAACATGAAGAAGACGGGACATACAGTCACTTTACATCTGCTGAACACGGCGACGGTACAGAGACTAACACACATCTCTGCATCTTCAGATATTAAAGGTTCCCTGCTCAGAATCAGAATCTGGTTGCTTTGGTGCAAAACAATAAACATAGTAAGTAGAAAATAAAAAGAAAGATGAAGCAAAGCTGTTCTAGTCAGCTCGGAAAGCAAAACACCAGGCAGGAAAACAGCACAGGAAGTGGACCGGTGTGTGTACGCAGTGCTGATGACGTTAGAGGGCCGGGGGAAGCTCAGGTGAGGGGAATGAGGCGATGGCAGGAAGTGGCAGGATGTGGAATGATGGGAGAACCTCTGAGGACCTCTGGTGGACGAGTGGAGAATAGCACAGAAGGGCCTGGGGACCGGGAGACAGACTGGGACAAAAGTAAAATGTTTGGCAGTTGTTACGCTTGTCCACAGTTTTCTTAGTACAGGAATGTAAAATAAAGTGTTTTAATGTGTACTGTGTCTTTTATTTCCTTTAACATTTTGTATTGGTATCTGTTTTCTTGATTTTATGACTGACTGGGTTTTTTTGCTGCCTTTGTAACGTGGATTTTGAAGGGTGATCTATAAATAGAGATGATTATTATATTATTATTATTATTATTATTAGGGCCCATCACACGTGTCGCATGCAGACTTGAGGAAGTGTTTGATTTGATTCTGTAGGAAATAAACATACACATGAGACATTTATCCAAATATATACAAAACAAAAACAACACAGAAACCGAGACTATAACTTTAACTACCACCACAGATATTATGCATAAAATGGAAGCAGGACAAAAACACTTCAAGTTAGCAAATATAAAATAAGTGCCAGAAGCGTATAAAATATAAATAATTTATGGAAACGACATGAATAAATCTCTTTCTGATCTAAAAAGCTCAGAGTTGCACTTTATAGTTCATGAACACGTGCTGCCCCCCTGTGGCAGCAGATGGTGCTGCTGAGTCTCTTCTCATCATGTCAGTAATAAATATATATTTTACACATATTTATTAATATTATTATGATTCCTTCCTCCCCTGGATATATCCATTGATGCTCTATTATTGTATGATGGAGACTAAAGATTATTATTCATTTTAATTACTTTGGCTTTGATAAAACATTTTTATAAATTATAGTAACCTAAACTTCCTGGAACCGTAGCAACGACCCCTTTCAGATTATATAAAGCATTTTTATTTGTGAAAAGCCGTTATATATTATAGTACTGTTACTACTGATATTAAAGTAGCTGTTAAAACATCTAAATTAAATATTTAAAAATCAAGACAATTTCATTTAAACTGTGTGTGTGTGTGTGTGTGTGTGTGTGTGTGTGTGTGTGTGTGTCGTCATGTTGGCTCCAAAACAGAAGCTAAGTTTAACGTTGACCGTTGGGCCTTTCATGTTTATTTTCCCCAAACAGACAATATAGCCTACCAACTGTACGTTAGCTAAGCTAGCTAGCAATGTCAGGGTTTGTCGTTGACCTTGTGCGCCATCACATCGCCTCACACAGTCACATTTCCAGTGTTTTAGCGCGTAATGGCGAGCTTGCTTGCTACTAAAAACAGTCATTAAATATCCGTCCCATTTCAAAGGCTCCTTCAAATGTGGCCATCTTTTCTCCGACTTTGTAGGATACGACGGCTGCATCCTTCGCGGCCCGACGTGTCCCAAGAGTCACTGCACGCACGATAATATGACGTCCCCAAACGTCCCGTCAGCAGCGGCCGAGGAGGAGTACAGTTTT
Organism: Maccullochella peelii; assembly: GCA_002120245.1. Taxonomy (NCBI): domain Eukaryota; kingdom Metazoa; phylum Chordata; class Actinopteri; order Centrarchiformes; family Percichthyidae; genus Maccullochella; species Maccullochella peelii. The sequence continues at coordinate 17,265 of LKNJ01001577.1, read as the reverse complement.
AAATGTACAGTGGGGCAAAAAAGTATTTAGTCAGCCACCAATTGTGCAAGTTCTCCCACTTAAAAGATGAGAGAGGTCTCCAATTTTCATCATAGGTATACCTCAACTATGAGAGACAAAATGAGAAAAAAAATCCAGAAAATCACATTGTAGGATTTTTAAAGAATTTATTTGCAAATTATGGTGGAAAATAAGTATTTGGTCAATAACAAAAGTTCATCTCAGTACTTTGTTATATACCCTTTGTTGGCAATGACAGAGGTCAAACGTTTTCTGTAAGTCTTCACAAGGTTTTCACACACTGTTGCTGGTATTTTGGCCCATTCCTCCATGCAGATCTCCTCTAGAGCAGTGATGTTTTGGGGCTGTCGCTGGGCAACACGGACTTTCAACTCCCTCCAAAGATTTTCTATGGGGTTGAGATCTGGAGACTGGCTAGGCCACTCCAGGACCTTGAAATGCTTCTTACGAAGCCACTCCTTCGTTGCCCGGGCGGTGTGTTTGGGATCATTGTCATGCTGAAAGACCCAGCCACGTCTCATCTTCAATGCCCTTGCTGATGGAAGGAGGTTTTCACTCAAAATCTCACGATACATGGCCCCATTCATTCTTTCCTTTACACGGATCAGTCGTCCTGGTCCCTTTGCAGAAAAACAGCCCCAAAGCATGATGTTTCCACCCCCATGCTTCACAGTAGGTATGGTGTTCTTTGGATGCAACTCAGCATTCTTTCTCCTCCAAACACGACAAGTTGAGTTTTTACCAAAAAGTTCTATTTTGGTTTCATCTGACCATATGACATTCTCCCAATCCTCTTCTGGATCATCCAAATGCTCTCTAGCAAACTTCAGACGGGCCTGGACATGTACTGGCTTAAGCAGGGGGACACGACGGCACTGCAGGATTTGAGTCCCTGGCGGCGTAGTGTGTTACTGATGGTAGCCTTTGTTACTTTGCTGCCAGCTCTCTGCAGGTCATTCACTAGGTCCCCCCGTGTGGTTCTGGGATTTTTGCTCACCGTTCTCGTGATCATTTTGACCCCACGGGGTGAGATCTTGCGTGGAGCCCCAGATCGAGGGAGATTATCAGTGGTCTTGTATGTCTTCCATTTTCTAATAATTGCTCCCACAGTTGATTTCTTCACACCAAGCTGCTTACCTATTGCAGATTCAGTCTTCCCAGCCTGGTGCAGGTCTACAATTTTGTTTCTGGTGTCCTTTGACAGCTCTTTGGTCTTGGCCATAGTGGAGTTTGGAGTCTGACTGTTTGAGGTTGTGGACAGGTGTCTTTTATACTAATAACGAGTTCAAACAGGTGCCATTAACACAGGTAACGAGTGGAGGATAGAGGAGCCTCTTAAAGAAGAAGTTACAGGTCTGTGAGAACCAGAAATCTTGCTTGTTTGCAGGTGACCAAATACTTATTTTACCGAGGAATTTACCAATTAATTCATAAAAAATCCTACAATGTGATTTCCTGGATTCTTTCCCCCCATTCTGTCTCTCATAGTTGAAGTGTACCTATGATGAAAATTACAGGCCTCCCTCATCTTTTTAAGTGGGAGAACTTGCACAATTGGTGGCTGACTAAATACTTTTTTGCCCCACTGTAAGTATTGGCTTTCAACTCACTCGAATAGCTGACGGTAGAAATGTTAAATAACCTCAAACGTCAAGGTTGCTACCGTCTCATGCTGGTCGACATGTGCCTGGACACAGATCTGACAAAATGGCGGATGTAACTGTCTGTGATCGTCACTGACAGATTCCACACTGCAAACCCGATTTGTTCAGTGCATGTGCGAAAATGCGGCTCCTTCCTGTAGCTTCAACTGACGTCACACTTGGAACATATCTTTAGAAATACATGTTGATAAAATGTTTAGTGTGACTACCAAGCGTTTTACCAGCTTGTTTTTGTTAACAAATTACGAAATTAGCTCCATATATCAGACACTTAACCAAAACAGGAAAAACAGTATTTATTTAATAAGCAAAAATATCATCAATCATGTTTCCTTTGGTTTTAGTTGTGAGCAGTTAATGTTTGTAATAGTAAAAAGAAGAAATATGCAAGTTATTCCTGTGTTATCCCCCCCCCCCCCAGAGACTCAGGGCAGAGACTCAGAGGCCTTGAGCACATAAACACTGAACAAACAAGATCTTGGACTTTGCAGCATCACGTTATAAAATGTGCTCAGCTTCTATATTCAGAGTCCAAACAGTCAGCAGTGTGAGGTTTCAGACGAGCTGCCAGCTTCCTAGAAGGAAGGCAGACGGTTTGGGGGACAGAAATAGCCTCACATCAGGTCTGCTGCGTGCAAACAGTGACTGAGCGGGTCGATGGCGTCTGGCGCTCATTCACTGTTTGCTCTGTGCGCTTTGACCCGAGTCTGTTTGAGATCTCTGGTCCAGAGACAGAGGAGGGTGTCAGTGTGGAAACACGGCTGTAGTGCCTGCCACATATCGCCTGCTGGTTATGCCCAGAATTTTGACTGATGCCCCATTAAATGCAGTGCTGACAGACAGAGGGTTTACTGAGACTGTAATATCAGGGCAGGTGAATCGACATCTCAGACGGGTCCATTTCCACTTTAATGTGTTATACACGGCCAAATAAATGTTGTGATCCACCTCTGCAGACTTCTACTTCTTAAATTAGCACCACACTGCCCTACTTTCTTACACGTGTGCACTAAAGTAGCCCTGAGCACCGTCACCTGTCATAAATAATGACATGTTGCTATCCCTGCATGAGAAACGCTGTTTATGGAAAGAAAGATGGGATTTTGTACTTAAAAAAAGACCATAATTTTGTAAAATCGCCGCTTGATTTTTCTATGTATCCGGTCTGCTTCAGCTGAACGTTGTAACGCACTTCTTTACATTGACATCTGCAGATTTTGTCCTCCATCTTGTTAGAAAAGCAACCAATAACTCTTAGTGTGAGGGAGGGCTGGGCGATAAAACGATGATTATCACAATATAATTTTCCTCGATATAAATACAACAAATGTTCAATATAATTAAACCAGCCATACACCAGGAGGGGGCCCACCTGCCATTAAACAGAAGAAGAAGACGAACAGCCAGTCACATCGCAGAAATAGTGGTATGCTTCCAGACACAGTGGCTGACAGTGTTACGGTGGATAGTTCAGGCAGAAGGGAAACGACCCAAATACAGACAAACAGGGAGGCTCAAGCCTAGCTTACATGCAGGTGCAGGTAGACAGGTAGGCAGGTAGGCAGGTAGACAGGTAACTGGCAGGTCCAGGTTTGGGAGGTGGAAAACTTCCAAGAACATGAAAACGAAGCAGTATGAACCAACAACAGCGCAAAGGAAGGGGACCGGTATACGTAGGGAGTGACTGGTGAGGGGAGTTAAAACAGGTGTGTGGTTGGGTGAGGCAGTCAGGTGATGTGGAAAGGAGGGAAAGTCCGGAAATAAGCAAAACACCGACAGCGAAGAAAACGCAGCTCGAAGCAGGACGAAGCCATCGTCGACAAAAAAGCAATCCGACAAGGAACCGAGCAAACTGTTCTGTAAGACACGTGGCAGCACCACAAACCTGTTTCATGATCTGAAACGATATCTCCCGTCAGAACACGCAGACAGTAAGAAGCTACAGAACCTCCGGTTTGTGAAATGTTTGTCATGTTCTGACAAAAAGACATAGTTTAAACCCACAATTAAGCACCTGGTTTCTTCAACTTTCACTCAGGAGCAAAAATCGGCCTTTGAACTAAAACTAAGAAATAATGATTTGACATTTATTGTGATAATAATCGATATTGACTGATATGAAAAAAGAGTTGGTGATAACATCGCCCTGGCCTGCTCTGGTTGGCTGATTCACTGTTTTGTTGTTTAAACTGAGGTAAAATCTGTATAAATTATTATTTCTGACAGCACAGTAAAACAGTTAAATTACAATTTAATATAATCAAATACATTCTGGTTAATAATATTCTTGTGTAACTTGTGTTGGACACACAGTACTTCGTACACCCATACATGGCTACTGCACGAACACACCTTGGAGTGTTTGTCAGTCTGTCAGAGGGCAAAGGGCATCATGTTCACCTGCTGCAGTGATCTATAGCAGTGTCTTACTAGACACAAGTGTTACTGTTGTTTTGTCTTGTTTTTCTCTCTCTGTCTGTCTGTCTGTCTGTCTGTCGGGGGGCATGTGCTCTCTCTTCTTCCAGATTCAACAACAACAACAACATTAAGCCTTTTCACAGAGAGAGTGAAGGAGACGAGGAGGAGGAGGAAGAGGAGATTCTCAGAAATAGTAACTGACTGCCACGAGTGCTTCTTCCACCAACAAGCACAAAGTCCAGACTGAACTGAAACCAGCTACAGACTGAATATATAATATACAGTCTACAAGAGGCACGTTTGTGTACAGCGTTTGATTTATCTCTCCACTCTCGCTGTCCACCGCTGCAGACAGTAAAATAAAAGCTCACCGCAGAGCCTACAAAAGTTACATACAAAAAGACACATTTTCACATTAACATCTAGAGAAACAATATACAAAAATAAACACAACAAACACAAAATGAGGAAAAAGCACAAACCTTCACCTCTTACGTGGTGTTATATTACGTTATTACTGAAACGTGACCCAGATTCAGTCAGCACTAAATCCACTCACATCTGCAAATATCACAGAATCCCAGACAGAGACAGAGAGTCCGACAGTACCCACAGTTCTATGATAAGACAATATGTGATAATAAAATATTACAATAAAATATCTAATTTCTTAACTTCCAGGAGACACTTAAGAAGGCAGACTAAATCGACAAAAGTGTCTCTTTTTTAAATGTAGTTTGGTTGAAGCATGCTGTGGGAACTTTTGTCTTCCCCTAAAAAATTAATAATACACTAGATAGACTAGATAGAAATAAAACTATATATATATATATATATATATATATATATATATATATATATATATATNACACACACACACACACACACACTATACATCATTAGGTATCTGTAGTGTTTTATAATTTTATGGTTTTATTATTCATGCTTATTTTATTTACCATCATCATTATTATTTATTTTATTTTGTTAAAATTTTACCATAATCTATTCATTGCTTGTAGTGTTTTATGATTTTATTTTATTTTATTGTTATTGCTTGTATTATCTTTTATTTTGCTTTTTTGGTTGTTTTGCTGTGCGTTAGTCTCTAAATCCTACGTTTTGTCAGTCGCTTGTAAAGCACTTTGAACTGCATTTGATTAGTTTGAAAGGTGCTCTATAAATACATTTAAAGTATTTATAAAATAAATATGATTAAATTAATTCATTAATAATACAGCAATTGACATTTCTAATCTATTGTTAGACCGCCATTATATAGGTTGTTCTGGACACCAGCGGACCCTGAAGTGTTATCTTGCTCCGTCATGTAGAGGAGGCCCTGCCCTGGTGTGTTTAATCAAATTACCACAGTAGGGGCCCAACAGCAACTGCACTGGGGCCCTCTAACAGGTTAATCCAGCCACGGGCCTTCACATGCTAACATAGGTTTATAGTTTTACAACAGCCGCTCCCTCAGGCTGACCGGAGAGGTGACACACACACACGTCACGGGGCACGGCCGGGGAGCAGCAGGACAAGGACCCAAGTGTAGAGGAGGCTCAAAGCAGTTTCAAAGGTTTAATGAAGGCTTAATTGTAGATACAGGCAGGCGGGTAAGCAAGCAGGTAAGCAGGCAGGTAAGTCCAGATATGAGAAACACAGGAACAACGCATCTAAACACATAACACAGTAACAACGACAATGACCCAACAAAGGGAAAGGACCAGTATAAACAAGGACGAGACTAACGAGGTAATCAGGGACAGGTGTGAACATGGGATCAGGTGTGAACATGGGATCAGGTGTGAACATGGGATCAGGTGTGAACA
>LKNJ01001577.1:0-11180 GCA_002120245.1 Maccullochella peelii | reverse complement strand
CCCCCCCCCCGCCTCCTCCTTCCTGGAGTATTTCCCATGATCCTCTGCTCCTCTGGGGGTTTTGTTTTGATGCTGGGAACAAAGAGATCCAGCTGAACTGAACAGTCAGACCTCTGATCGGTGATTCAGCTCCGACAGGAAACACGACACGCTGGCAGAATTTTAGTTTTTATTTTCATTTAAATGTGACAGAACTGTTGGTATGTCTGATGAATCCGTTGCTGTTGAACATTAAAGGTTAATTCTCTTCGAGGTGGAATCAGAAAGTCCAGCAGGTGGCGTGTTTACAGTATTTCATGGTGGTTAATTCAGTTTAAAAATGTCACTGCTAATCATTTTGTCAAAGTCTTGACAGTTTGGAAAATGCTTAATTTTTACTGTTGTGTTTTCAAGTTTATGCTTGAAAAATGCTTGTTTTTTCAACATAATCTGGTGTGTCATGGAAACCAAAAATCTTTTAATATTTTAAATGAAACGATCCCGTCGTCACATTTGTTTGATGTCTCCTGTCATTTATAGTAACAATTTAGATGTGATGATAAAGGCTTCGAGAGTCTGGAAATTTTTGGGTTAGGCACCTTGAAAGTGCTTGAAAAGTGCTTACATTTTAATCTTAAAAAGCTGTACGAACCCTGTAAAGATATTTATTATGATGTATCCTGTTTTATTTCCATTTGGAAGTTCATTCTTGACCTTGGAACCAGTAGATAAAAAATAAAGTCCACTATTCCAGAGCTTTAAACCACATCTTGCTGTCTTCCTCAGTAGATAGGGTTGTCATGGTGACAGCTCAGATCACCACCTGCCCCCATAAACAAATACCTGTTATCACGTGACCAAAGGTTCGTATGTGGATCACGGGTTGGCACCTGGGTAAACTGGGGGTTTACACTCCGGAAAAAAGCTAGTAAGTGGACCTTGAGTTAGGATTTTTCTTCTTTGGTAAAATTCAAAATACTTTATTTGTCCCTCAGGGGGAAATTTGACTCAAGGAACCCAAAAAACAACATAAAATATATATTCTGTATATTTACTGATGCAAAGATAAAATAAGTCGTATATTCAGGTCAGCAGGGTAGCATGTCTGTTACTCTCTCTCTCTTAATCTGTTTCCCTGCATCCCTCTCGCTCTGTCTGTCACCACACACACACACACACACACACATACTGTATATATACATAAACAAAGACTCACGCGTCTGATTGGCTGTGATAGTAGCTGCTTCCTGGTTGATCTCCAGGCTCCCTGTTGTCTCTGTTACTTCACAGCAACAAGCTGCACCCTGCTGTGACCATGATCTCACACACACACACACACACGCACACGCACACGCAGGGACCAGTGGCAACATCAACACTCACAGAGCTCATTTCAGTCTAATGAAGCAGAATAAAGAAATTCATCTGCAGCTTCAGCAGCACAAACACAAACAGGACGCTGCAAACTATCTGGGAGGTCCGCCATCTTTCCCAAACCCGAAACAAGTAAACTTTAGAGGTGACAAATCAGAAAGAGTACGAATCATATGAATCATCTTTTTGTGTTTGTGCGTTGTGTGTGTGATACACGGTGTGTAAAAACTGAGCGGGCTCTCTTTTTGCTCTCTTTTCGCTTTCACGTCGTACATTTGTAACTGATAATCAGTTTTATGCTGAGGCTGCAAATGTCCGTCTAAAGAAAAATAACTTTGTAGAGAAAAGCCTAAAGCCCAAATCATATAACAGTATCATCTGCATGTACCCCTCCTCCCTTTTTTACACCAGTAATTTAACTTTTACTTGAGTAAAATCTCTTTAAAGTAACAGTACGTTTACTTGAGTAAAATATTCTGGTTCTCTTGCTATGCCTGCAGGTTTACCACCAAAATTCAAAGTTATTTTGGAAACAGTGTGTCCTTGATTTCAGACAGAGGTGGACAAAAGCAGCTTCTCATTTCAAGACTGCTGATTCTGTCAGCTGAAATGACAACTGTTGCTAACGTTAGCTCCACGAGTTGGTTGAAAACGCTGTCTCCACCTGACTTTGTAACGTTTCCAGCTGACTCACATTAAAAGGAGACTTCTGTATTGGGTTTCTGAATATGGCTACATACATGATGTCATGCTAAATGGCAGAGGCGTGGAAATAAAGGAGAAGCTTTGTTCTGGTATTACAGGGTAGCTAGTTAGCTTTCAAACATACCCGGGACTTTAGGGTAAAGCTTTCAGAGACTGAATGTAAGCCAACACGATGTCCTCAGTAGTAATACCGTAGTAAGGAGTAAGTTCGTGGTGTTTTTCAGGAAAACGCTGCTGTTTATTCTGTGTGAGTTCGACCTCCTGCAGCGAACACACACACACACACACACACACACACACACACAGAGCGTGTTGTGTTTAGTCCCTGGTGTGTGTGTGTGTGTGTGTGTGCAGGATTATCTCCCAGGTTACTTGGCAGATTTCTGCTCAGTGTTTTTACAACAACGGCTCCCAGAAAAATATCCTGGTTGGCAAAATAACAAAAAACACACATTTGTGTGTGTGTGTGTGCGTGTGCGTGAACATGTTTCACTACCTCGTGCTTTGAATCAGAAAAGTTCACGTCACAAATCCTCAGACATGGAGTTTAGTTTGTCCAGCTTAGTTGGAAAAAGCAGGACTGAATCAGAGGTTTTATATGGAGCTCAAAATACAGACATTTTTACACTGGGTTTGGTGTGTGCATAACAATATGTAGGCCAATAAAACACATTTCAGTTTGGTCTCAGTTAAACTGTAGAACATTTTGACACGTCCATTCTTTTATTGCCCTAAAGCATTTTAAAATTTTGCCTATAGCTGCTTACAGTTATTACAATTAAAAGAAAGAAAAGGTTGTGTGTCATCAGCAACAATGATAAGAGATATAAAACAGATATAACAGAAAACAGAATAGGACCAAGAATTGATCCTTGTGGCACGAACATTGATATTGAACACTGAACACTGATGGAACATTATAAACCCTTTATAAAGGATACTTTATTAGGAAGTCGTACCAATACTGAAAAAAAGCTTCATTTGAATTCACAATGTTTGTGAATGTTCGATTACAGCCAAGAATATTAAAGCCTTTTACAATATGTCATTTATTCATTTGTTTGTTGTTCACACAATGGAGCTCTGTGATTGGTTGTTTGTTACTGAAATGCACCTTGGGAGTTGTAGTTGACTTCTCTCCTGACTCCTCTCCACAATAACTCCCTCCACTTCGCATCTCTACTGGAGTTTTAGCTTTTAATAACCTCAAAGTGTTTTTTAAACATGTCAACAAAGTACCACAGTTTATATTAGTGTATTAAAAGTGGACGTGTGTGTGTGTGTGTGTGTGTGTGTGTGTGTGTTAACCAGCTTCGATCCTTCATCTCAGAGGAGCGTGTTCAAACATGGCCAACCACTTACCTGCAGATAACAACAGAAACTGAAAGACATTTAACAGCTCAGCAGAACACATTGTACCTGCTCTAATTGCTTCACTGCCGCACGTGTGTGTGAGTGTCTGATCATAGTGCAGCTAATTATTATATAACTGCATATACTGTCATAAAATAATGCAATAAAATGTCAGATTGTTGTAGTTTCAGCAGTAAACCCATCAGCTGTGTGTGTGTGTGTGTTATATCACCAGGTGTTTTAGCTCTGCTCAGCTCAGCAGAACATGACTCCACAGCTGGCTGTTTTATCCGTTTTGTCTGAAACATTTAGTTCACTGAAAAATTTACTTTCCCTCAAGTTCATCAAACTCTGCATGTGTACAAACTGAGCTCCGATATCAGCATGGCTTCCTGAAGAAGAGTGGGATCCCCTGCTCACCTGCAGCTTTATTTAACTTTATGGAAGTCTGGTATTCTCGTGTAAAACTGATGGGACATTTCAGAGGACAACAACAGCTTCTTTATCTTCTGTAAAAACAGTTTCACTCCAGGAACAACTCATTCATGATTCCAAACCATTTTCATAACATTAGTGTATTTTTTATGACTGTGGTGCTGCAGTTAATCAGCTGAATTTCTTTTGGCTCAAGTTCATTATAAACACACTTTAAAGCTCTAATAGTCAAATATTAACTTTTTATATTTGGATATTTATATTAACTTACCACCAATAAACAGGCCTGCACTGTGAGGTGATTTTGGCCGCAGGTCACATGATATATACTGGCCCCAAAAATACCAATTTTAAAAGAAACGGCTTTAAAATAATGAATGAAATGTGGCTAACTTTGGAGTTAATTGGGCGCCATCTTTGAGCACGGCATCCAGTTCTCTTGAGAAAATGACAGTAGGTCAGTTGCATAGACCCCCCTCTGTTAGTAAACATTATGACGTTTTTGTTGTGGGCGGAGCTTAGGTGGAGGAAGAATAATTCCCCGAACACGTTAGCTAACGCTAGCTAGCAAGTTTTGCTGGCTTGTTTTTTAACAATGGCTGAAGAAAATACGAGTTTCTCAGAATATGTCAGTCACTCTCCGGGACCGCGAGTGTTAAAAGTTAACATTAACCAACATGGCCGACCAGTACGCGCTCACTCAAGGGATGGACGATCTGACAGGAAGTTCCCTCTCAAGACGACACTTCAACAGTTTCCTTTATGTTTTGTCTCAGGCCATACAACAACCTATTCCTCCTAGTTCCCCAATTTCTGATCAGGTGTGCGTGACAAACCTTTAGACGCATAATGTTGTCCACACCTCCAACAGACAATCCTGTATTTAACCTCCCTGATATGAAGCATGCGCTACAAACACGAGCATGTTTGATGATCGCCTCAGTCCAATTCTTTCGTCTTATCGCATTTAACCAAAATGTTAGTTGTCTTCAGTTTGTTTTGACTGACAGTGGCAGCTGGTATGTGGTAAAATTTAAATTTGGAGCCGTTACTCCTTCGACTGTGGCATCAACAACACAGCAAGATGACATTCTCAGCAGCTTATGTAGCTACTACTCTGAGGTAATTTGTGTTTGCCTCCAGCTAACGCCGTGATATAATCATGACGTCGGCACTAAACGGGTCTATTGCATTGCGTTACATGTTACAGGTGTTTCTGTCTGGTTACTCGCTCGCTGTAAACCTGTTCTGGATGTCAGTGAAAATGTTGGATCCAGTCCAGCATCCAACCGCACCTCCTCTCCTCTCTAAACAACAACAGTTTGATCATTGAGGTTGTGTCAGGTGTCACATCCTCCTCTAACAGAGACAACAGGAAGATGTGAGTCAGTCATTCCAAACATCCTCAGAGGAGGAGGAAGGAGTTCGCCTGGTCATGTCGTTGCTCTGTGGCGCAACAATCAAATGTCTCCCTGGAGGCACGACAGTGCTAGGAACTAATGGCTCCTCTGGGAAACAGACAGGTCTGTTTGTGTTGGTCGGACCTGATATAACCTGATAACTGAATATATATACATATATATATATATATATATGAATATAGTGAATGGTTGAAAAACAAATACTGATTCTCTTGGGTTTAATGAGGTATTTGTTGTTCTGATGAGAGGATTGAGAAATGGGAAGAATCTGTTTTTAGGTTTGACAGTTTGTAGTTACAAGCTGACAGAACGCAGAACATGCTCAAAGCCCAATAAAAAAGGAGACATCATTCATCAATACATATTTCCTAAGTTGTTTTATTATGTTTGGCAGCAATATTATACTGTGAAATATCCAGCGTTCAAAGTAAAGTACATAAAGTATCAAAAGTAAAAGTACTCAGTATGCAGAATGGACCCTTTCATGGTGTGTTATTAACATATTATAACAATGCTATAACTGATATAGTAACGTGTAAGTAGTTTTTTAATGTTGGAGCTGCTGGAGGTTGAGCTCATTTTAACTACTTTATTTACTTCTGGGTTTAATCTGTAATGTGGTAACGACAGCTGAAGGAAAAAAGTGAAGGAAATTTAGCGAAGGAAATTCTGCCAGGCAGACAGCCCTGAGGGCAAACTTCTCCCACGAGCCCCGCCCAGGTCAGGTGTACGTGACCTTTACACAGAACATGTCACCACTTGCACTGCACAACTTTAACAGCCATTGAACATTTACTAATTGATATAAACAAAAAATTCCCAGTATGAATCAATTTATTGTCATTTTTTACGACAGGCCTTGTTTGTTTCTGACACGAGGTCACTGCTGTGTCGCCATATAAACAGGTTTGAACCTTTTAGTGCTGTGTAGGAATCAGCTGAGTGACCCTCCCTCAGGCTCAGGAACATGTTTTAACAACACAACAATAACTTTTCTATTCAGTTTGCTGTTAATAATTGAAGTGGTGATTATGTTTCAGTGCATGTTTACAACATGGCCTGCAGGCTCACAGCAACAAATAACTCCTTTGATATTACTTCCTGCCATGTGCAACCTCCTCACATTCCTCTAAGAGCGAGAGGTGTGTCTGAGAGGGGCAATATAAAAATGGCCTCCCTCTCTCTCCCTCTCTCTCTGAATGGAGGAAACAAACTCGGTGAACCCTGAGCTGCTGGCAGCCCTCCAGCTGCTGTCAAAGTTGATCCTCTGGCTGAAAGGCCTGTTTTCTTTTCTGCTCGCTCTCCATTCAGCTCAGCCGGCTTCAGTGGCACCACATGTACGCCTGTTAAAGTAAAGCAGGGACAGTCAAAATAATGATTACAAATGGAAAGTTTAAAGGATTTGCAGCAGCCAAGAGGGATCCAGATTTAAAGATACACTTCCCAGATTAGCCTCAGTGCCTAATAGCTCCCTAAACTTCATGAAGCTGGGAATAAATAGAAATTGATGTGCTGCAGTCAGGCAGTGTGACTTTCACAGGAACGGGCTTTTCCCCCTGGTTAAAGAATACGTTTATATATATATACATTTTTTTATTTTTTTTCATTATGTTTCTTCCTATCAACAAATCATATCTCTCAATACTGTCTGACTTCCTGTCTGTGGCTCTCAGAAGACGTAAATCTTTGAAAACACCTCACAAATATATAGTCTCAGGCTACATTTTGTTCAGTGCTAATTAGCAAATGATAGCATGCTAACACGCTAAACTAAGATGCTGAACATAGTATCTACTGTGGCTTGTATTTGTATGTCACTCTGGACAAAAGTGTCTGCCAAATGTATAAATGCAAACATTATACCTGCTAAACATCAACATGTTATGTTAGCGTGCTGATGTTAGCATTTAGCGCTAAGCACCGCTGTGCCTAAGCGCAGCCTCACAGAGATGCTAACATGGCTGTGGACTCTTAGTTTTGTTTAAACTCTCCAATATCAGTATCAGACTCAAAAGATAAGCCTGATAAGTCTCAAACTAGACTTCCTGGTTTGTATTTCAACACCAGCTGGAAGGCTATTGTTGGTCTGAATGTGAGCTCCACAGTTTGCCTCTTTATTTATACCCTGCCTCTAAATACAGAGGACCCTCCACAGCTGTGAGAGTGACTTCATGACCAGCCTTACCAGCTCCAGAGCCAGATCAACAGTGTTTTCTATGTGTTGTTATTTGTAATGTTTATTAATCTCCTCTGTTTACCTCACACACACTGAAGGATTACAGTAGGCCTCAAACAAAGACCGAGGATGAGGTCACACACAGTGCTCCTGCGGCGGCGCTCGGTTCAGGGAACGTGTGAGAGCAGCAGCTGCTGCAGCAGACAAACAGGAACTGTATTTGCAGGGTTGTTTACCGCCGCCACTGACACACACATACAGGAAAACATGAAAGACTGAGGAAGTGTGTGACACAGTTTTCTGCCAGCTCACTTCCTCGTGTTGTGTACCGACTTTTTGAGTGTAAAGACAAAGAATCCAGCAGTGGAAGTTGGACGGGAGAAAGGGAGGAGGACTTAACTGACTCACAGAGAGAGTTCTAGATCTCCTTGTTTACATGGATATCTTCCTCCAGAAAGACTAAAGTCATCTAAGTATTGTTGTTTTGTGTTTCAGGAGGTGCTGACAGTTTATCTTGGTTTCACATGCGGGTATCACCCCCAACTGCCACAACCTCACTGGATTCCAGTATGACTGGACTCCCGCTGCTGCTGCTGCTGCCATTGAGACACACAGGAAACCTCAGCCGGGCCCTCTGATTGGCTGACCTACCACGTGGTGGCAGTGATAGTAGCTCCTTATTTGGTCATGAGGGCTCTCTCTTTGACTGGAGCATCAGGTTTAGCTCGGCTGCTGTTTCTCAGAAACAGAAATGTACACCGTGTTCTCCCACAGAAACACACCCTCCCTGCACTCCTATTGTCACTGTATACAGGTTGGATGCCAGCGGCAGTTTACACATCATACTCACAGCCAACTATTTCAACTGCACCCATGTATTTAGACAGTTTATGGCATATTACAGACTACTGTTGGTGCCCAGCCATAGATATATGATTTTATTACATCATATATTCAGTATGCAGAGATACGTCATTAATATGTGTCTGATTTGAACAGATATAAGAATAAAGTTGTTAGTTTAGACAATGAAAGAGGCATCATTATTATACGTGTTACACCAAAGTTAGATATTGTGACTTTGAGCTACATTGCAATTGCAAGTGTTTTATCATCCGCTATCACATACTATATTTTGATTCCTGATACCAAACACGCTGCATCCTTGGTATTTCTATAGGGTCACAAGTTTTTAATATCTGTGACTTTGGTATATCACAATATGTGACCCGTCAGATTACATGAAAAATACCCCCCCAAAAAAGGTTGACCACATATTGAAGTGTGAGGTGTAAGCACTCTACAAACAGACCTGTAGGCCTGCAGATTCTGCTGTCACTGGTATCAAAATGTGTGACCATGTCTATATCTATGGGGTCAAATCTGTTTTATTTACAGCCATCAAAAAAATGTGTGACCTTATCTTAATGCCATGAGAACACGGTATCAGCAGCTATCAACATAAAGTATGTGATAAAGTATATTTGAGTAACAGCATCTGGTGCAACACTGGGTTTGACTCCGTGTGAACAGTGGTTACGCAACATATTCCGAGGATTTTATCAACATATGTTCTGATTTCAGCATGTGCCTGTTCACAGAAATGAATATGTTCGGACAGTTGAATAAATAAAAAAATGACAGGTTGTGTATGGGGGGGGGGGGGTTCAACGTGATTTCACCATTTTGTTTTAACAGACAGAAATCGCGCTTTGTTTGTTTTGCCTGGACAGACAGCAGCAGACAGTTATGACTTATGTAACGGCCATTTGGATGGAGCAGCCCAAAGCTGCGGCGCGGTCAGGTTGGAAAAAAAAACACACTACCGAGCGTTATAGTTCACCGATTGCGTCGCAAATTTCTAAATAACATAGTAAGTGTTATAAAATGTTAGCCTGGCGATTTGTTGTGTGACTCGTTTATTACCGTGCAATTTATTTTGGTTTGTAAACCCCCCTCCCCTTGCAGGGAACATGGTACAGTCCACAACGCGTCACCCATTGTTTACAAATCAACTCGGGTTGTTGGTTACTGCCGAGCGGCGTGGTGAGAGCGAGGAGCAGCCCGGCGGCTCTCATTCATCCGACAGCAAAAATACAGACAGAAATCCGACAAAAGCACCGCCACAATGCCCTGTCGAAAGGAGAACTACATTTTTCTGGAGCAGTCCGTCACCGTCGGCTCCAAAGAAGTGGACGCGCTGGTGACGAAAATCGGGGAAGCGCTGCAGCTCCACAACAATAACGGCGGCCACCAGAAGACCGTGTCCGTGTCTATGTCCTGTCTGCACGGGCTCACCGGCGGCAGCGCCGGCGGGGTCAAACCGGCTGCCATCATCAGCGGCAGCACGGGAGCTCCAGCGCAGAAACGCAACGGCTGCTGCATGCGGCTCCGGAACCGGGGTCACCGGGGGAGCAGCAGGGCAAGCCCGTATAGCATCCCCGGATCCAACGGCGAACAGAACTGGGACCAAATCAAACCGTGGAACAAAAAGAGGATCAACGTGGAGGAGGACGATCCGCACCGGCTTCTCCAGGAGTTAATTTTATCGGGGAACCTGATTAAAGAGGCCGTGAGGAGGCTGCAGTTCTCCGCGCCAGACTGTGGAGATTTCCCCAAGGCGTCGGACAATGTGCCGTGCTGATAACGCTAACGGACGGACCGGGGACGGGGTTTCCGCCGCAGCGCCCCCTCCCTGGATGGACACAAGAACTGAGTCTGTTCACGCGGATTGTTTAGATTTAAATTTCACAGGACTGGTAGCTATGTTTTCTAATTTCATCAGTTTTCATCGGTTTTGTCTGTAACGTTTGTTACGCTATGTTGGCTAGCAATTAGCCTAGCTAGCTCGCTAGCCACCCGGCTAATGAGCCGTGTTGTTTATGTTTGAATGTCTCCTTGTGAGTCAGACGACGTCCGGGGTGGTGCGGTGGAGGTTTGAGCCACCAAAAACTCACTTTACCGACTTTTTTATCAGCAAGAAAGTGACATGTTTCACATATGAGATGCCAATGTTGACCGTCTGTGGTGTAAAATGAAAGTGCACATCACGCGGAGTGTTTTGTGTGTAATTGTGTGAAGATGGAGTCCTGAGATTACTGAACAATGGGTTTCCTTTTCTAGTTGATGGATGTTTGAGTCACAGTAAACAGTGGCAGGAAGTCCTTGCTCATTCATTTCTTATTTACCTCTGCATCCCGGAATTAGTTCATGTGTTTTGGGGAGGGAGGGAGGGAGGTTTGCCTATGGCTGGCCATTCCCTGCTTTGGCAGACCATTATAATGGGGGTTGGGTGGTCTAGTTTTGTTTACAGTCTAATGTTGGGTGTTAAGAGCCGCTGTACAGAGAAGAGAATGAAAGTGCCCCCTCCCTTTTCTCATTTCATATGAGGTCGTTCAGTGGGTTGTCCTGTCCTCTAACTGCCCTGGGAGCAGCCCCTTTCACTGGTTTACTCAACCTTAACCAGACCAAATCAGTGGAATGAGCCCCAGTAATGCTGTTTTATACTTCAACAAAAGCTGACATTTTACATGTAACGGGACAACACACTGTGCCCCTGTCTACGGCAGCTCCACATCTCTCTTTTATATATTTGTAATAAAGGGGAACATGGACATCAAACACGTGGAGGAGAAGCGGAGGGCATGGGACAGAAGAGAAAACACGCCCTTTTCCCACAGGGCTTTGGGTGATGTGTAACTGTTTGCTTGTAATGCGGGGGGTTGGGGGGGGGGGGC
>LKNJ01001576.1:0-107681 GCA_002120245.1 Maccullochella peelii | reverse complement strand
TTTTTTTTTTTTAGTAAGATTTTTATTCAGTAAACTGTCTATTTTACTAAAATACGCAAACCTTAACTGAAGTGAGTGCAGCTCTGTGTTCTAGCTTTGGTCAAACATAAAGAGAAAATAAGAACTTCAAACAATGGAAATAATAATAATAATAATAATAATAATAATAATGGTATGGTATCGTTGAAAAAGCCAGTTGATGCCTGGGGTTTTTATTTCTTATAACAAAAACGTTGATACGCTGCACTTAATGCATCAGTAAAGTTATTTCAAAATAAACAGCTCCACAATCTTACAGGTCAAGCTTTTGGTGCCAACTCTAAGTACTTGACAGTTATTCATACATGCAGCCACAGACATACAGTGGGGCAAAAAAGTATTTAGTCAGCCACCAATTGTGCAAGTTCTCCCACTTAAAAAGATGAGGGAGGCCTGTAATTTTCATCATAGGTACACTTCAACTATGAGAGACAGAATGGGGGGAAAGAATCCAGGAAATCACATTGTAGGATTTTTTATGAATTAATTGGTAAATTCCTCGGTAAAATAAGTATTTGGTCACCTGCAAACAAGCAAGATTTCTGGTTCTCACAGACCTGTAACTTCTTCTTTAAGAGGCTCCTCTATCCTCCACTCGTTACCTGTGTTAATGGCACCTGTTTGAACTCGTTATTAGTATAAAAGACACCTGTCCACAACCTCAAACAGTCAGACTCCAAACTCCACTATGGCCAAGACCAAAGAGCTGTCAAAGGACACCAGAAACAAAATTGTAGACCTGCACCAGGCTGGGAAGACTGAATCTGCAATAGGTAAGCAGCTTGGTGTGAAGAAATCAACTGTGGGAGCAATTATTAGAAAATGGAAGACCACGGAGATGCTCTGCACGCAGGAGGAAACCTTCGGTCCGCTGCTGCCTGTCATCAGGTCCGTACGCTCAACAGGCAGCGTTTACTCTGTGGTTCATACGAGAGTCTCTGTAATGCNATACAGTGGGGCAAAAAAGTATTTAGTCAGCCACCAATTG
The DNA here is from genome assembly GCA_002120245.1 of Maccullochella peelii. Lineage (NCBI taxonomy): Eukaryota > Metazoa > Chordata > Actinopteri > Centrarchiformes > Percichthyidae > Maccullochella > Maccullochella peelii. Next base: position 106,654 of record LKNJ01001576.1, on the reverse strand, counting down.
TGCAAGTTCTCCCACTTAAAAAGATGAGGGAGGCCTGTAATTTTCATCATAGGTACACTTCAACTATGAGAGACAGAATGGGGGGAAAGAATCCAGGAAATCACATTGTAGGATTTTTAATGAATTAATTGGTAAATTCCTCGGTAAAATAAGTATTTGGTCACCTACAAACAAGCAAGATTTCTGGCTCTCACAGACCTGTAACTTCTTCTTTAAGAGGCTCCTCTGTCCTCCACTCGTTACCTGTATTAATGGCACCTGTTTGAACTCGTTATTAGTATAAAAGACACCTGTCCACAACCTCAAACAGTCAGACTCCAAACTCCACTATGGCCAAGACCAAAGAGCTGTCAAAGGACACCAGAAACAAAATTGTAGACCTGCACCAGGCTGGGAAGACTGAATCTGCAATAGGTAAGCAGCTTGGTGTGAAGAAATCAACTGTGGGAGCAATTATTAGAAAATGGAAGACATACAAGACCACTGATAATCTCCCTCGATCTGGGGCTCCACGCAAGATCTCACCCCGTGGGGTCAAAATGATCACGAGAACGGTGAGCAAAAATCCCAGAACCACACGGGGGGACCTAGTGAATGACCTGCAGAGAGCTGGCAGCAAAGTAACAAAGGCTACCATCAGTAACACACTACGCCGCCAGGGACTCAAATCCTGCAGTGCCGTCGTGTCCCCCTGCTTAAGCCAGTACATGTCCAGGCCCGTCTGAAGTTTGCTAGAGAGCATTTGGATGATCCAGAAGAGGATTGGGAGAATGTCANCAGCCACCAATTGTGCAAGTTCTCCCACTTAAAAAGATGAGGGAGGCCTGTAATTTTCATCATAGGTACACTTCAACTATGAGAGACAGAATGGGGGGAAAGAATCCAGGAAATCACATTGTAGGATTTTTAATGAATTAATTGGTAAATTCCTCGGTAAAATAAGTATTTGGTCACCTACAAACAAGCAAGATTTCTGGCTCTCACAGACCTGTAACTTCTTCTTTAAGAGGCTCCTCTGTCCTCCACTCGTTACCTGTATTAATGGCACCTGTTTGAACTCGTTATTAGTATAAAAGACACCTGTCCACAACCTCAAACAGTCAGACTCCAAACTCCACTATGGCCAAGACCAAAGAGCTGTCAAAGGACACCAGAAACAAAATTGTAGACCTGCACCAGGCTGGGAAGACTGAATCTGCAATAGGTAAGCAGCTTGGTGTGAAGAAATCAACTGTGGGAGCAATTATTAGAAAATGGAAGACATACAAGACCACTGATAATCTCCCTCGATCTGGGGCTCCACGCAAGATCTCACCCCGTGGGGTCAAAATGATCACGAGAACGGTGAGCAAAAATCCCAGAACCACACGGGGGGACCTAGTGAATGACCTGCAGAGAGCTGGGACCAAAGTAACAAAGGCTACCATCAGTAACACACTACGCCGCCAGGGACTCACATCCTGCAGTGCCAGATGTGTCCCCCTGCTTAAGCCAGTACATGTCCAAGCCCGTCTGAAGTTTGCTAGAGAGCATTGGATGATCCAGAAGAGGATTGGGAGAATGTCAGATGAAACCAAAATAGAACTTTTTGGTAAAAACTCAACTTGTCGTGTTTGGAGGAGAAAGAATGCTGAGTTGCATCCAAAGAACACCATACCTACTGTGAAGCATGGGGGTGGAAACATCATGCTTTGGGGCTGTTTTTCTGCAAAGGGACCAGGACGACTGATCCGTGTAAAGGAAAGAATGAATGGGGCCATGTATCGTGAGATTTTGAGTGAAAACCTCCTTCCATCAGCAAGGGCATTGAAGATGAGACGTGGCTGGGTCTTTCAGCATGACAATGATCCCAAACACACCGCCCGGGCAACGAAGGAGTGGCTTCGTAAGAAGCATTTCAAGGTCCTGGAGTGGCCTAGCCAGTCTCCAGATCTCAACCCCATAGAAAATCTTTGGAGGGAGTTGAAAGTCCGTGTTGCCCAGCGACAGCCCCAAAACATCACTGCTCTAGAGGAGATCTGCATGGAGGAATGGGCCAAAATACCAGCAACAGTGTGTGAAGACTTACAGAAAACGTTTGACCTCTGTCATTGCCAACAAAGGGTATATAACAAAGTACCGAGATGAACTTTTGTTATTGACCAAATACTTATTTTACACCATAATTGGCAAATAAATTCTTTAAAAATCCTACAATGTGATTTTCTGGATTTTTTTTTCTCATTTTGTCTCTCATAGTTGAGGTATACCTATGATGAAAATTGGAGACCTCTCATCTTTTAAGTGGGAGAACTTGCACAATTGGTGGCTGACTAAATACTTTTTTGCCCCACTGTAATTCAGTCAAAAATTCATATAGGTTCCAAACCAGCCCTGCTCTATCAGTCGGTGGACACGGATATCAAATCAAAAACCACAGAATATGATTTGCCAAGTCATCCAGCAAGAGACTTCGCCACCTGAAGTTGAAATGTGTGACTATGCATATTTTAAACTTTCCCTTGTTATCAAAGGTTTTCAGAGTAAACGATATAGAAGAAACGGTAATGTTTAGAGTTCACACACAAACAAAATGGTTCCGAAGAAGTGACTTGACTGTAACATTTCCATCCCCTATGAATATACAATCTGTGGAAAGTAAAGAAATACATTTACTCAGAAGTACATTGCCTGTTCAATTTTGAGTAGGAAATCTATAATCTAATCAAGGAATGTGTCCTTTTTATTTGATATTGTTTGTGATATAGTTTTTGGCTAATCCAGCAAGTTAAATACCTGACAAATCAAGGTATTACATCACCTAAAACCTATTGTCATCTGCAACATTGCCTTGAATGGTCAAATACAGAGATCTTAAAGGGATAGCTACCATGTTATAAACGGTGAATCAAAATTTAGATCTTATTACTGTGTGTTTTTATATATGTGAAACCGTTTCCTTGAGGCCAAAAACAGTGGAAGACATACGACTAATGACTCTTCGAGTAGGCTTAGCAACTAGCTGCAGAGTTTCACAAACGGCCGTCAAGTGCATAGTAGAGACTTCATGCTGTTTCCAACAGTATCTCTCTTTTGCAGAAATTCAGTGAGGCACTTAAAAGCAGTGAGGGGGAGTCCCCTGTGAGCAGCCCTGTCAAATAAAGAAGTTGTTTAAAGGAACTAAGCCGAGCTGCTGAGCTTTAAATGCTTGAACTGTGATGGGAGGTCTCGCTGAGGTGCTTGTTGTAGAGGAGCGATGACTTGATAGTGTTTATACGGAAGTTGCTTTTTAATGAGAATCTTTTGTGCGCTGCCTTCACTGTGCCTTTTTGTAAAGACAAATGGACTTTGGCATCTCCTCAGGTACAGAGATTAACATCAGAGGAAAGATGAAGGCACTTAATCACACACTTGTTGGTTTGATAGGCTTCCTGAATGCTTACAGCATTTTTTTTTTGTTTGTTTTTTTTAACTTGACTAAAGAAAGATGTCTTTCATCCATGGTACTCTGAGTAAATACTGAACCTCAGGTCTGTCTTCAAGACTGCAAAGTACCAGGATGAAACCAGTATCGGAAGACAGGCTCGCTAGAGGGTTGATGAGACGTTTGGCACCTCCTTTTGTTTTTATTTTTTTTATTTATTTTTAAAATTTTTTTACATCTTAGCAGTAGAAAAGACTGTACTGTCAGTAGCTTCAGAATAAGTGTTGTTTTTCTTAGGTGCTAAAACTTTACTGTGTGCCAATGCAACATAAATCTGAATGAGTTCACTGCTATTTCTAACGAAAACAAAACAATGAATGCTTGAGGTCTGTACAAAGTGATCAAAGAAAGGTAATCCTTGCACATGTCTGCAGAAAGGTGTGTAGGGAGCATAATTTAAAGAGAAAACATCCAGCACACTGTCTATACTCATAGTAAATGTATTAAATGGCTTCAGTACAAAGACCTTCATCAGGCATTTCATTAAACATGTGACAATGTGCACATGGATACACATACTTCGAAAGGAGATCAGCTGGTGAACTGAACTGTGGTTATCATACCCAATCAAAGTTGAAGGATAATCTATGGGCAGTGTTCCACAAGAATGTGGTTTTGCACTCTATACTGTAAATGACATTAACTTGACTTAAGTACCATCAAAAGTGCAAAGCAGACAATGTGTGCACTGGGACATACCAATAGAAAACTACAAGATGGACTAAGTTAACAGAGTAATTATTCCCATCATGACAACTAACATGTCAGCAATACAGTAAAAGTTGGCAAAATAGCTCTAGACCACAAAGCTCCTCTAAATACTGACGGGGGATAAGCAGAGGGCCTGGCTCTGATGAGACTAACTCAATAATGCAATAGAGAACATTACACAATAGGTGTTTTTATAGTATAACATGTAATTGTGGGTCTTGATTTAAAGTTTTTAGATATCCTTTTTATTTATTGTCACTGATAAAACGGTATATTACCAAGCCGTTAGCTGACAGTTTGTGTCTTCAGACTGGACCAACTTTGTTAATAGAAGTACCAAATGATGCACACTACTAGAGATAACTGCTTCAAAAATCATGGTATGGGTTATTTTCTAATATTTAAGGTCTTGGGTTTACTTTGGGAAGGCACCAGCAGGAGTTTTGTTGTGTTAAATCTAACGACTTTTCAGTTAGAGGTAAAGAATAGATTGAAAAGAATGATAACAAATGCATAAACAACACAACCAATTCTTGAGCCAGACACTAAATATAAAGTAGAACCTGAGTTATCCACGCTTCATCTCAGTGTTTGTGATGTGAGATTTGCTGGAGCAGCAGAGGGTTTCAGGTGTGCATGACAGGGTTAGAGTTTTCACAGAGCGGCCCTCTGTTTTTTGCTGCAGTGTCAACACAGCAGGTTGAGTGCACAAACCTGAAAACGATACAAAAATAAATTCTTTACCTCCTGGCAGAAAAGAAAACAACACTACATCTTAGTCGGGGCAAATCCCTTCTGCACTCTTGGATGGGGATCCGTGGTGGTCTCTGCCAAAACGAGAGCGTTGCAGTTTGGGGAGTTGTTAAAAGCACCAGTTATTCAAAGCCGTTGGCTGTGGGGTGTTGCCAAGACCTTCTTGAGTTTCTGCAGTGTTGGACAAAATCAAGTTAAAGTAAGTGAAGGTAAGGAACTGCTGGATAAGCCTAGACAAGGGAGCTGAAAATACAGTTGTAGAATAGTATTTCTATTCTAATGTTACATTAATATCCCAGACGATGGATGGTGCTTTGGTTCGTCAGATTACATATCGGCTCAAAACCTTGTGAAGGAATTTGTATTGTACTTGAAAACCTCCGTCTGTCCTGTCTTCTGTCATCTTGATTTGAATGTTTGTTTTTTTTCCTTAACCTTAACAGCCTATTGATGTTTGAGTTCATCACCCTGTCCTTTTGTATGATCCACCCTTTGTCACACAAGACTCAGCTGGACATTTTTCCAATGCTACAGAGAGCAAGGCCTATTGACTCTATTCACTGCAACCAACAACATGGCTGTGTGAGTTGGAATTTTGCATAATAAAGGAGTCTGTCTATAGATTAATCTGGGTTGCAGATGGAAGTAAACAGGCCGCTATTAGTGTTTTTGCAAGGATTTACAAGTGAGGTGCCACCACACTAACATGTTGAAACATGTTGCATGTTGAAAATGGTTTTAAAAGGTTAAAATCTAAAACTTTTCAACAAAATTCCATCTAATTTTAAATAGATGGCTTTCTATCTCTGAAAAATACACAAGGCAAAATCCACAATCCTCTGCTCCATGAAATCAATTTAATATTAGGTCAATGCCATTAAATCTTTCGTTCCGTTCAATCTAGAGTAAAACCATAGCCTGGGAACCAGACGAATCAGGGAGCTTATGTTTTATTTTCCCTGGCAGATACATCACATCCCCCTCCCATTCAGACAGGTTTCCATCCAACTACACCTGGGTCGGGCCAGTCACAACCATTTATCTAATAATGGGGCGGGTTTGATACGATGACTGTACAGAGGTGCGCTGTCGAGGCATTATTGTAAACAACCAAGATGGCTGCCGCTAATGTGGAATGTTCTGAATCCGCCATCACATCAGTATTAAACTGGACGGTATATTTTCTCTAAAAGAACACACTCCTGCGCTTTTGTTGATAAAGATGTGTTTGCTGTTCTTCCATCAGGGTTCGTTCAGCGCTACGTCACACGTTTCATTGCTCTGATTGGTTGTAGGTCTATCCAATTGCGTCCAGAGGCATTTGGGTCTGCGCCTGTTGATAACGCCCCTTGGAAATCGAAAATGAACCAAGAGTTTCCAGACTAATTCGTATTTGTGAAACGAACTAGTAAAACCACTGTGTGTAGGTTTCCTAGCAGATATTCCAGGTTTCCAATTTCATGTGTTGCAGATTATGTATTTCATCTGACTCCAAGACCTTATGGATTGATGATTATTGCCAGTTAGGGTTTAACTACTACATTGAACTTTTACACCCAGACTGTGGAGGTTGCACAAAAGTGGTACGTTCTTTGTTGTTTCCCAAAACCTGTGTCATGGCCACACTAGTTAACTTCCGCATTCACACAGGCTACCTTCATCTGTCAGAGGGGGGCAATAGCTAACAGTGATCAACCCAAACACATGAGCTTTCTGTAATGACGTTAAAAAAGTCAACCGGAATCACCTGGCAGGATTATTTAGAAGAAACGATTATAATTTTGATGACTGATTAATGTTTTGGTCATTTATCAAGTTCAAATAAATGTTCTGGTTATAGCAAAAAATGCTTGGATTAACTGATTACAGCCACTGTGTAAGATCTGAATATTTGTCTGACTTTGCCTCTTCCCAGTGGTAAAGTAAGACACTGAAAGAAAACAATGCAAGCCTTTTCCGATAATTATGGTCTCTCCTGAGAACATTTTATTACATTAACATTCTCTTGGTTTACCATTTCACCTTTTATACATTTATTTCTAACTTATCCTCCGTACAAATTTTTAATCAACATTTTTGAAATTCTACATTAGAAGTTGCCTACTGAGAACTTGAATGACAAAGTCCTTCTGTGCCATTTGCTCTTTCCCTCTTTAGACTTGGCAACTTTCTGACATCGGGCGGTTCTTTTGTAGATTAAATTGTACAACCTGTGTGTGCATGTTTCCTCTTGCACTTAGGAAAGTGTGTCGGTCAACTGAAGGTCTTAAACAGCATTCCAGTTTGTAGTCCATATTTGTGTGTGTGTGTGTGTGTGTGTGTGTGTGTGTGTTAGGAGGTTGTGTGAAGTTCCAGTCATAGCTGCAGTGGTGTACGTGCAGGTCAACCCAGCTACTTTAGCCGTTATATCACTGTACTGTTTGACCAGCTGTTGCACATGACTTGGCAACAGGGAATGGAATCTAAAGTTTGTTTCTCCTGACAGTTTCTGTGTGTAGGACTTGTGCTGTGGTTGTTGACGTAAGTTTTCTTGTCAGTGTTTGAATTAAGGAAGTGAGCTGCAGTTTCTGGTAACTTTGTTATTGATTAAAAAGACAAGCAGGATGTCAGCCAATTTTATGGATAAAAAGTACTGTGGGGGTGAATATGTGTGCTGAGTTAAAACGTGCTTCAATGATGCAGGAAGATCTTGTAGTTTAACCTCCAGGTGGCTAGTATTTTAAAAACAGATGTTTTTTATGTCTCATTTGTTAATTAAAAGGCTTAAAGTGACATATGCATGGTATACTAAAACTAACCTTTACATGGAAAACAAAAAATGGTGGTAATAATAATAATAATAATAATAATATAGCTAAAATCAAACTGCGTGAACAATGTTTTTCATGTTCCAGCAAACTGGATTATGTAAAAGCTTGCCGTTTTCAGGTTGTCTGGGCATTGAGTTAACAGAAGCGAGGACTTTGTTCACCATCACACCACAGTAAAATGTTGTTTGACAGGTAACTTGTAGCTTAACGTCTCCATTAATGTGCCCTTAAGGGCAGTTCAGACCAAAGATTTGAGGAGTTGAAACTTGCAGCTACTTGCAATGCGCTGGTCTGCAACAAAACCTGCCAGTTTACACCAATGCAACCAGACGAGACGGTGTATCGTTTCCTTAGCAATGACTCTCTGTACTTCCGTTTTATCTGCCGGCTTTTTAAAAAAATTTTTGTAGCTGGTTATAATTTGTCGCGTCGTAAAATATGAATGAGGATGGTGATAGTGAGTTACTTGCTACAGTTGCATTTCTAGTGTTGATGAAACGGCGAAAACATGAAAAAATGAGGGTCGAGATGACCAGCTGACTTCACTATGAGCCGATTGGCTGTTTAAACGGGTGACGTACCTTAGGTTCTAAAACCAGCTGCTGGCGACTTGACAAGCTGAGTCGCAGGCGACGCCATCAGCCGGCTTGAGTCGAGCTGAGACGGGCCGGTTCACACTGCTGCAACGTTCTAAAACAGTTTCGTCTCGTTGTCTTTGGTCTGAACTGGGCTTTGTGTATGTTTCTAAAACATGTGGACAGAAAATGTCAAGCTTGATCTTGGCAGTAAATCTGAATTTGTAATGAGAACTGAAGGCTTGAAGTCCCAAATCTGTCCTTTTTTTTTTTTTTTAATAAAATCGGATGATCGGAGATGTGGCTAACACCTTTTTTTAAACTGAACTATTTGATACAGCTGCAGTCAGTTCACTTTCGTTTAGAATCTTCCAAGTTATTTTGCACTGATTTTGTTTTTTTCTGATTGACACAATGAAGTTTATACTTCCAACTCGGCTTAGAATAAAATGGTTTCTCAGTAGCTGACTGACAGACATCCTGCACAAAATGATGTGGAGATGACGTTAAGGTTTTTTATAGAATAAATGTATGTGTCTCTTAAATGTATTTATTTTTGCCCAAAGCACCAGTGATCTTAAAACGCAAAGGTACACGATGAATAAAACACTGGTGTGAATAAAAAAAAGAACAAAAATTAAACAGTATATTGTTTGTTTGTTTTTTTTGTTGTTTTTTCCATGCAGACATGAGGACGTGTCGTGTGAACGAGTTTAGCTGCGGAGCAGGCTACACTCAGTGCATCCCTGTCTTCTGGAAATGTGACGGAGAAAAAGACTGTGACAATGGAGAGGACGAGGTCAACTGTGGTAGGCGGACATGCACACATTCACATGGGAGGGATATTTGTCAAGATGTCAGCCTCAGCATTTAGAAGGATCACAGTACCCAACATGGTAGAACTAACGTTTTAAATCTCTTTGGTTAATTCCTTGATTTGAACGTAAACAGTTATGTTCATTTTGTAGTTATGTTGCACAGGGAGTGAGCAGGAATGTTGAATATCTTTTTAGATGAAAGGTGTGATTTGAACTGCAGGCAGCATGTCTTTCCTACTTAATTGTCTGTGTTGTGTGGATCCACTGCCTGCTGTAGGTGTGTGTGTTTCAGAGGACCTGAGTGGGCTATCTGGAATGCTCTGATTAACATGTCAGTTTCATGCCTGGCTCCATGTTTTTTTGTCTTTTTTTTTCTTTTTTTTATATTCACATTCTGGTCATGCATTTGCCAGTGATTGATGAGCACTTGAAGGCAAAGACCTATGAAGACCTACAATGTGGTCACAAGATACTTTGAGTTGACAAGAATTGCCTGAACGCACCTTTAGATATATTATGGGATACTGAGAGCTGTGAAAATTCTGTCCTGCAAAACGATGCCACATTTCTTGGCTGCATTTGGAGAAGACTTTGAAATGGGACTTGACCTCTGATGACATCTTTGCTAAAATGCAGACTTCACAGGATGTTGCCTCTGAATTTGAATTAAGAAAGAGAATCATGCAGCAACCCAACTTCCCTGTAGCACATGATTCACTGACGCAGACAGCTTTTTGCACAAACACAGAGGACTGTTGTGACTTTAAGAAGTGCAATGATAAAATTTCAGAGGTGATCAAAGTATTAACTAATTGGGTATAACCGCTGATGTCCTGTACTTATTTGAGCACACAAACCGTTTCATGGATGTGTGCATCAATTACTTATCATCCAGCTGTTTATCTAACACTGTGCAGCATAAACGCACTAACCGCCTTTTACGCAGAGTGTGGAAAAACTAAAATAATTGGATCTGACAGAAAATGCTGACGCAGACTGTAGCATGCTGGTACATTTTATCCATCCACTTTCTGCCGCTTATCTGGGGCGTGGTGGCAGCAAGCTAAGCAGAGTAGTCCAGACGTCCCTCTCCCCAGCAATGTTTTCCAGCTTCTCCTGGGGGATCCCGAGGTGTTCCCAACCCAGATGAGTTGCATTTTAAATGTGATTCAAGTAAAATTTATATACGATACACAGTCCTGCTAATGTTTTCACACTATTCCACTGATCATCAGGTGGTGGTAACACCAAGATATGTTGCAATGCGCCAGCAAAGGCAGGAAAGAAGACTGCTAGCAAGAAAACATGGATGTAAACAATGCTAGATTTAAAATCAACATTTTGAGGATGGAAATGCACTCAACACATTTGCTAGACCTCTTTTGGGAAGACTTTCCCCCAGGTTTTGGAACCTGGCTGCAGGGATTTGCTCCCATTCAGCCCTAAGAGTGTTAGTGATGTCAACACTGGAAATTGGGTGATGAGGCATGGCTCACAGTCAGTGTTCCAGTTCATCTCAAAGGTGTTGGATGGGGTTGAGATCAGGGCTCTGCAGGCCATTGAAGGTCTGCCACAACAAACTGTGAAAACCATATCTTATGGATCTGGCTTTGTGCACGGGGACATTGTCATGTTGAAATGGACTAACACAAACTGTTACAAAGTTGGAAGCACACGGTCTAAATATCATTGTATGCTATAGCTTCATGATTTCCCTTCATGTAAACTATGGAGCCTAGCCCAAACCATCAAAAAATTATTCCTCCTCTACCAAACTTTACAGTTGGCGCTCTGCTTCACAATCCAACTGAAGTGTGCTTTGCATCACTCAACCAAAGCTTGGAATTATGCATGGTAATCTCAGGCTTGTGTGCCGCTGCTAGGCCATGCATGAAGCTTCTGACAAACGGTTCTTGTGCTGACATTTCTTCCCAGGCTGTTTGGAACTCTGTAGTTGGTGTTACAACCAAGAGAAGGGATTTTTACTTGCTTTAGCACTCAGTGGCCCCAATTTCAATTGGTTCGGCCTACTGCTTCACTTGGACCTTTCCACTTTATCATAACAGCACTTATACTCGACCATCTAGTCAGGCAGAACTTTTATTTGAAAAATGGTATCCTATGACAGCATCACAATGAACTTCATTAAGACCCATTGTACTTCAATTGCTTGTCAATGAAGATTGCATGGTAGTGATTGTATGCACCTGTTAGCAAAGTAGCTGAACCCACTAGTGAGAAGTGAATAGTGATGCCAACCTTATGTCTCCTGATTGTTGCGGCAGCAAAAAGCTCTCATTTTTGTAGTGGTACAGTAGGATACACGGAGAAATCATCCAAAACGTCAGATAAGCAGCAACAATTGAAGGCTGTTCTGTAGATGCAGCCCAAACGTCTCATTCCTCATGAGTATAGAGTTCAGTTTCGAGATGATCAGCCTACCATTTGGAAGGTGACACTAACTCTTGTAAAACAGCTTAGAAATGTAGTGGACAGTGGATGAATTCACTCCTGGTAATGTATAAATTGTGACCTGTATACAGGATGAAGGCTCTAGAGTTTAGGATTATTTCTTGAAATTGAAATATGGTCAGATAACAAATCAAACTAAAATGATATTGTAAAATGGCTTTTTTTAACCTTGTGCTTGTTGTAAGTAAAAACAAATTTAGCAACTGAGGTGTTGATGCTCTCTCAGTACTCTCACATTCATTCCTCTGCTCCTTAATGTCTCCAGGTAACATCACCTGTGCTCCAAATGAGTTCACGTGTGCCAGCGGCCGCTGCATCTCGCAGAACTTTGTGTGCAATGGCGAGGATGACTGTGGTGACGGCTCAGATGAGGTGGAGTGTTCTCCGTCCTCCTGCGCTCCCGGTGAGTTCCAGTGTGGGAACTCGTGCATCCCGGCCAGCTGGGTGTGTGACGACGACGTTGACTGCCAGGTAAGCGAGAAACGCAATAAAATGCCACAGAATTGAGTGAACTATACACACACTCTGAAAAGCAGATTACAAGTTGTGGTCAAAAGTAAAAAGATACGTTCTTGCACCGTCAGTGACAGAAGCAGGAATTTGGCAAGCCTTTTTTGTCAGCCTGGATATGGTCCTCATGAATTGTAGCCTTGCCCTTGTATTTCAGTCATGCAATCATTAAATGACAGCAGATTTGCATAGCAAAAGTCTGAGAAGCCTGATTGACGATTACTGATTTCACTAGAGTGGCATGGTTTCTTCAGGCAGGTCTTTCCTCGGCGTCGTGACAGCAAGATCTCTGTCCACTCTAGTCTTAAACCTGAGCTGCAGTCGAATAGTCTTTTTTGCTTAGGAAGTTTCCTAACTGAGTGATATGACCTGGAAGTAGCCCAAGTGGCAGCCATGACGAGAGCTGGTCGAATTCTCTAAATGCGAAGGAAATGTGCTTCAGTGCTCCCTTTCTTATCTCCTTTAGCATAGGCTACACTGGAGCATCCTTTACCAAAGGAAAGGAGATAATGCGTCCCACAACTCCTTGAGGCAGCAACATTTAAAGCGACCACGACGGACCCTCGTCGGTAACATCTGGTGGTGCATAATTATGTAGCCTAGTGTAAGTGCAGTCGGGTCTCTTAGCACCTCGGTTGTCTTTTCCCAAGTCCTTATGAATTCTCCTTCACATCTTTCCTCGACCTCAAGACGTTTTCCATCGAGGTCAAGGAAAAGTGTTTGGGAAAAGACATAAGGACTAATTTTTTTGGACTATTCCACTGCAGCCCTGGACTTACAAGGCTGCAAGAGGGGATACAGTTGGATAGTTTTGCTGAAGGTTCCATTTAAGGTTAAGTTGTGGTCACAGCTGTGTGTCTGACAGCCACTTGCACTGGCTGCTGTTCTCCACTTAAAAACCTCTGAAATATGACCCCTTCCCTCTGGGTAGAAAAGTTGTTAGTAGAATTTACAAAATACTCTGGTCATCGGAGTTAAAGCTCAATTCCTCTAATCATCTGCCGCCTCTTGAGCTTCACGTCTTTACTTTCTACTACATTGGTTCAGCATCCACCTGCTGCTTCTTTCATGTAATACTTTTTGTTTTGTTTTTTTTGTTTTTTAGCTCACTTTAAATCTAACTGCATAAAAACTGCAGAGACAAAATGCCCAACAGAGCTTATACATTACTTCTACTGAAAGAATACTATGATTTACTTTGTCAAAGATAAAGGTTCTGACATAAAGCACAAAATTCTAAAACTGAAGTTAAAGTCTGTAGATAAGTTTCACTATCTCTTTCTGGTCAGGAATGTGCAGCGCACACACTCCATTATAGTGAGACAATCTACTGAGAAAATGAGATGAACTACCCAGTATGATATCCCTGAGCACACAAATGCGCACACTGGTTCTGCAAGTTCAAACATCTTGTGGTTATTGACCTTCTGTGCGTGTGCACACACACACACACGCACACACTCTTTGACACTCCTAACACGTTTTTCACACACGGTAGAACAAGTTCCACTGAGTTGGCGATTTGCTGCGTACCTGTTAATTGGCTGTGTGGTTATCACTGTGACGGCCTTGCAGGCAAATGGGGGGGGGGGGAACTGATTCAAACGCTCACACCCACAAGCATTTAAAAGGCTGTATTCAATGGGAGGGTCATTGTTGTTCCCTCTCTGTGCGCTCTCACACCCAGTCAGTCTTGCGTCAGTGTTAACAGGTCTGGAGCTTCTGGCACACACAAATACACACGCTTCTCACACTCCATTAATCTGCTCCCACATGAGTCAGTGACTTTCTGAGATGATGAAAGTGTGAGAAACTGTTCCTGTTGATCCTGTTGTATCTGATTGCCCAGTTTTAATTCTAATTAAAGGGGTAATCATCTGTGAGATCAGTCATTTCAGCAATGTCATAGTGTGTTTATTTGGACTCTCTGTCCTATTATAAAGTCCTTGAATAGTCTTAAAGGAAATGTTATTTGTCAACCTGGATGTTCGCACTGTCTCGCACTTTAGTCCATCATGACTATTGGTCATGACATTTACATATAACATGGCTGTAGAAGGCTTGCACGCGTTGCCCTGATAGAAGTCTTTCTTGACAGTCAGTATTTCCCAAATCTCTACAAGGAAAGTGGTGAGTAAAATGTGATCATAACCAATAGTCACAATGTGCAAATTCTGAAAATTTCCAGGGCGACAAATATCCCTTTTTAAAGAATAGTTTCATGTTTTTGGAAATATGCTTAATTTCTTGCCGAGAGTTACATGAGAAGTTTGATGCCACTCATCTCTGTGTGGTAATATATCTGTTTAATTTGCACAAAAAATGGAAGTGTGAAAACAAGTTGTTGTGATTTTACAGCGGGTTTTTTGTGGGACACAGGCTGTATTTGAAACCGCCTGCTATACTAGCAGTACGTACTGATTTGGCCACAATGTAGAATGTTGTATGCAGTATGCAAACAAAAGCAAAATCTGCAATATGCGAAATACCCAGATGTCTTACTGATTCTGAATAAATCTCCAGTATGCATTGGACCAGTCTACCTCGCCTAGCAGTGATTTGCCTTTAACGTTACTGAACTTTCACTTATTTCACCTCAGTGCACCAAAATCTGTTTCTGAACAAATTTGAGGTGAGAAATAAGCAATCCAGTTGCTGAATCTTCACTCATATTAGATCTACAAGGTCTAATTAAAACTTTGTTCTGACTTTCGTAAGGCAAGGAACACAACTGATCCGACTGCTAAATTAAATTTACCATAGAGGTTAGCGAGTTGGCTAACATTAGCTTGCAGTTTACTGCATACAGCCTGTGGTAACTCATTAGCCGCCAGCATCTATCTTTTCTGAGGTAAGTCTGATGTGCTGCAGTTGGACCCTTTTGTTGCCATTAGCCGTGCTATTGTTTATTTCCGCTTTCCAAAACTAGCTAAGTATGGCCTAGCATACTGCAAAATAAACCGATTTGACAGTTTCATACTGCATACTACTATGAAAATGTATTTGTCATAGTAGGCGGTTTCGAATACAGCATATGTCTTGGCTGGGTGCAGTGACTTCCAGGAGTCTCTGATGGTTGCCTGGCAACATCACGGTGACAACAAGACTTCATGAAGTTACTGTGCCTGGCAAAGTAAGAAGTTTAAAATTGTTCTAATTTTTCCTTCTAACTGGTCTTTAAAAGAAATTGCAGCCTCCCTGCCAGGAAATGGCTACAAGGGAGCAAGTGTTGATGACAGTGAGTGAACAGTAAATGGAAAAGCTTTCCCAAACTAAATGTTGGCTAAAACACAGTGCAGTACAACTGGCATTCTTATTTACATGATCATATTATCTTTAAAATTACAAATGGCATCGGTTTCCCCATCAAAGCAAGAAATCTTGGAGCAATCTTAATTGTAGTTTTTCAGGCGAGACAGGATCAAACTCTCTCTCAAACATCTGCTCTCTCTGTCCCCTGCAGGACCAGTCAGATGAGTCTCCGTCTCGTTGCGGCCGCCACCCGACGCCGCCAGCCAAGTGTTCGTCCAGTGAGATGCAGTGCCGCTCAGGAGAATGTATACACAAGAAGTGGAGGTGTGATGGAGACCCCGACTGCAAGGATGGCAGCGACGAAGCCAACTGTCGTATGTACAGACCAGCTGTCGCCATCACATAAAAAAATCAAGCATTTTAAAAATCATAATCGCATACATTTTTTTCCATTACCATGGCAGACTGATTGTTGTTTTGAAACCGTTCCTTATTATGATCGTGTTTAGTATGTGTTGATCTTCCGTTTAGGGGCAACATTTAAGATTGCCAAGATAAGTGAATGAGTCAGTGATATGTGTGTGAAATTCTGTATTCACAAGCAAGTTTCCAGTATTGTGAAGTCTACATAATTTGTTACAAATCAGATGAAACGTGTTAACAAAACAAAAACACATTGTACTCCAGGAAAAGATGAGCATTGGAGGTTGAACTGAAGGGTTTGATTCAGATGTTTACTTTGGAATAATTTCAGCTGAAGAAATTCAGCAGTTAAAATTTGGACAAATCCACAGCTTGAGCTGTGATCAATTGTGCTGCACTCTCATTCCATTCATTAATCTGTCTTCAGTTATCTCTAAATGAATCCAAGCAGTGATGAGAATAGTCATCAATGTAATCAAAAATTCCTAGAACCCAAGGTGACATGTTCAATTTGTTTATGTCCTAATCCCTAACCTATTTAATTTACAAAGACATAAAACAGAGAAAAGCAGCAAATCCTCACCTTTGAGAAGCTGGAATGAGTGAATGTTTGGCTTCTTTAATTGATAAATGACTTAAATGATTACACAAATATTAAAACTGTTGTTGATTTATTTTCTGTTGATCAAGTAATTGATTGGAAAGATATTGGTTGTTTCAGTACTACTTTCATGTGTAACTCTGTGTGTTTGTGTGTCCCACCTTGGCAGCTGTGCGCACCTGTGCAATGGATCAGTTCAAATGTGACGATGGAAGCTGTATCCTGGGCACCAGACAGTGTAACGGCCTCAGAGACTGTGCTGACGGATCAGATGAAGTCAACTGCAAAAACAGTATGTGCTCTGCTTGTGTGTAACTTTACAAATGACTGTTATTTTTCCTGAGGGCATTGTCAGCTGAAGAAGCATTGTTTTCTTATTCTTTTGTCTTTGGATGTGTCTGTTTTTCCATTCCACCTCAGGCTGTCCTGAGGTTCAGAAGCTGTGTGTGTGTTGTCAGTGTAGATGCTGTGGGCATGTAAATGGTCTTTACGCTTTTCCAGATGTGTTTTTACAAGGAAAAATCACAATCCACCTCTGGTATTTCTTGGATACAAAAGCAGAAAGTGTTTGCATGATGTGTTTAGAGGGCTTTTTTATTTATTTATTTTTATCTAATAATGTCACAATCCACTTCAGGGTGTCTTATTTTGTATGCTCATCTAGAAGATAGAAAAAAACAAAAAACCTCGTGGTTTCCATGAGTTTGTTTTTACTGTAGTAGCATAAAACGTGGCTTTGAAAACGGACTTTAAAGTTTGTGGCAGGTTCTCCGTCAGACTGCTGAAAGAGAGATTGCTATCACTGTTTGGTTTTAAAAGTCAGTCTACCTTTTTTTTTTTTTTTTTTTTTTTTTTTTTTTTGTTAGTTTTGAAACCAAACTGAAGGATGAGATGATCTGTGAAAGACTGAGAAGGTTTAGAGAGGTTTATAAAACCTCTCCAAAACTGAACACATCTTGGTGAAGCTCAAAACCCAGTGATGTTTTTCTCAGTTAAAATATCTTGTTTTCTCACACATGCTTATCTTTAATATGGAAATGCTGTTATTTTCAAGAAGGCAAATAATTTCTGAGTGAGACGGGAAGATCGATGCAACGTATGTCTTTAGTATAGAGATGGCTATAGAGCGCTTAGCATAAAGACTGGATGCAGGGGGAAACGGATAGCCTGCCTCTGTACACAGACTGTAAGGCATCTGGAAAAAAGTTATATCCTGATATGCAATGATGCATTGGTAGCCTTTTTGTGTAATTGGATTTTCAAAGGTAGGTATTGTATGTAAATCTTAAAGAATGTTGCGTGTAAGCAGCAACTACTCTTGACATGTAAAATAATTTGTTACTCCGCAGTGACTCAGTGTAACGGGCCGGAGAAGTTCAAGTGTCGCAGCGGGGAGTGTATTGAGATGAACAAAGTGTGCAACAAGGCCCGAGACTGTCCCGACTGGAGTGACGAACCCATCAAGGAATGCAGTGAGTACAAGGGGAAAAAAATCTTCAAAAATCATGGGACTTCTTTTCAAGACTCTAGAGAGTTTTGTCTGGTCTGTGAAAAATAAACCAGGTCTCCCCAAATCTGAACTTGACAAATAAATGTTACATATTCAGTTTATGTGGAAAATGGGCTGATGGTCTGAAATCTGTCCAAACTTACAACCAACATCATTGAGCTGCAGCCTCAGAATAACAATGTTCACTTGGAACCAAATATTGTCCTCATGGGGAAGACATCCCACTCTGTGGCTATCGATTCCTTATTGGTATTGATTATACTACAGTCCCCAATTTACCTGCTATACGTGCTGGAACTATTGTTTTTGGTAGACAGTCGGAAGCAGTGATTCTGTGCAGCTTCTTGCAGTCACAGTGAGGTTGCCAGGTTTAGTACCTTTGTTCCCGATATCCCAACTGGTGGCGATTTTCTGAGTACAGTAAATGAATTAGGATATTTACTCGAGCCTGCATAAATAAGGAACTAACTGAAGAGATGCAGAGTGGTGTGCCTTCACAGGAAAGCTTAAATTCCCACAGCCCTCCCAACTGAGTGGCAGAACACGTGATGATTAATCAACATGTTTGATTTTTGTATATTTATATTATATTTGCACTAGAATCTGTGTAAATATGATTGTGTAGTTTGAGCTGTGATCAACCACAGTATGTTGATCTGCTGTAATCTGCAAATGTCACTTGTTAAAGTCTTGTAGCGCTTCCCCAGCTGGCAGCTCTAAATGTCAGCGACAGGAAACAGTTTGAACTAGAAATATAAGAACTTGAGTTTCCACTGCTGCTTTTGCATGGTGATGCTTTACACCAAATCAAACCAAAGAAGAAAGAAGCTGCAACATTTAGATTTCTTTGGACAGGTCACTCGGGAAACACATTGCTTTTCAGTAAGTTCAGACGTCTCTTACCTGATAGTTTTATTTGGGCAAACAGGGTAAAACTAGATGACGGATTTAATCCATTCTGCAGTTGAGCCTGCGAGAACGAATAGTGCTTATAAATATTTCTCTTTCATGGATCAAAGAACTCTGCCAAAAGTGATTATGCTTTCCACAATCAGAATATTAAACGTCTGAATTGTATCACAGTTCAGTCCCAGAAAGTCATATCATGAAAATGATTGATATGATGAATCAAAGAACTCCCAAAATCTGGACTTCTGGACTTTTTATTTTCAAGTGTAATGTTGTACAATTGATCTAAATAATTCGGTTTCAAGTATTGGTGCGCACTGGCTGCTTTGTTGAATTAAGAGAAGGGAACTTTTTTCAGATTTTATAAGAACTTGGTGAGTAGAAGTTTTTGACATGTGGTACAGAGTGAAACAGTACATCTTTGTACATTTTCCAATAAATCGAAAGAACTTGCTACCTTGTCAAAAGTGAAATATCTGCAAGTTTTTTTTTTATTATAGGACTCGGAGTTGAATTGTAAACTTTGTATGTGTCTTATCAAATTTAATGTATTGGGAGCTCACAGCTGCCTGAGCTACATGCTGTGCTCAAAGTGCAGATTCAAGCTGACAGTTTTTTTTTGTTCTTGCATACATACCAGGGGCATATTTAGAAACAGAATATAGAGATGCAGTTTTCAGATTACTTTCTGACCTTCGCTTATGGTCATGAGCTTTTTAATGACCAAAAGAATGAGAGCTTCCCGATGTCTTTGGCCATGTGAGTTATCAGTAAGCTGGAGGTGGAAGTTGCATTTAGTAGCTTTTAACTGACCTTGAGTGCGACAGGATTGCCATTTAAAATGGTATCTACAATAGAGACTGTCTTGTTGTAGCTACAAACAAAGCCCCGTTTCCCTTCATGTGCTTCAGATCTAAATGAGTGTCTCCTGAACAACGGCGGCTGCTCTCATATCTGCAAAGACATGGTGATTGGCTTCGAGTGTGACTGCACACCTGGACTTCAGCTCATAGACCACAAGACCTGTGGAGGTAGGTGACCTGTTATATTAGCCATTTTAGATCAAAGTGTAAATATTTGCACTGGCAATTTTTATTTTTTTTATTTTGTCAAAACACTGTCATTTTTCTAGTTAGCATTGTTATTTTAAGGTAGCAGCTCTCGGTTACTAGGAACTGAGTGGAACCATGAAGACTTCAGGAAGCTCTGAAATCAGCTTCTCATTATTATAATCATCAGTCTGCAAAAGGAAAAAAGAAAATGGGAACACAGAAATCTGACTTGGCAACAGATAATGATAAATGTCCTCACATCAGTCATACTTTGTGGTTTGCTCAGAAAGGAAATCGGGAAATCATTTTGACTTTGATAATTGATTTGAATAACTGCTGAAGCACGGTTAGATTGTTCAATTCAGCTGTCTTTTCAGATTTTATCTGTTTCTTTGAGATGTTTTACAGTTTCCTGCAGGTTGTGAGTTTATATGATTGTCATGTCTCATTAGTTTTTCCAGGAAGAAAACACCACCGCTCATTGTTGTTCACTGACATGCTTTTGTTTCCTTCGCAGCAATGAACCTCAGTTGTTTGAAGCCGACGGTTCTGTCTGATGTACTTTGCAAACATCACAGCACTCAAAATTAATCCAAAATCGCATTGTCCTTAGAAGGTTATTTTTCTGCATGGTTTGAAAAGAAAACATCAAGACTGGAGAGACTGAAGACGTGTTACTTTTTTTGTCTAAAAAATCACTCATCCAACAGGCTGGGTCAGACATACTGTACACTGGTGTTGCGACTTGGAGATATTTCACTTATGGCTGGTACATGTTCTTATTGTGCACTTCCAGCCTCTGAAGGGGTCAGTGTGTAATGTGATTGGCTGTGTTGTCATTTGGTTTTCTATGTTCAGGAAGCACTGATCTGACACAGTTTTGTTATTGAGCCTATCTCGACCTCAAACCCAGCTATGGATATTGGGAAATGTGTATAATCCCATCTGGAATGAACCCTGCTGATTGCACAGAGGAGCTTAATCTACTCCCAAGTGTAAAATAACCACTAAACTCCTGAAACCATTTGTATATTTACATTGAATTCTGATGAGAGCAGCTTGTTGCTAAAGAGCGTTCTGGCAAAAAACATCAACAGCAATTATAGTTAGGTTTTTTTTTTTTGTGTGTGTGTGTATCCCATGCTCACATGAGTGTTCAGTCTCATGCAATAGGAATCATGGGAATGTTTCAGAAAAGTGTTTTCAAAAAAGCAAAGTATAATTTCATTTAAAAAAAACAAGTTTAATAGTTTTTGTTTGTAGTAGAGCCGTGTGCAAACGTCAGATTACCCAAATGGAAGCATTCAGCAGACTTGATTAATTAAACATGTCAGACACCAGCTGTCTCATTCCTCCCCCTTCTCTCCGTCTCCCTCTCTGTGTGCAGACATCAATGAGTGTCTGAACCCCGGCATCTGCAGTCAGATCTGCATCAACCTGAAGGGAGGATACAAGTGTGAATGCCACAACGGCTACCAGATGGATCCCACCACTGGAGTCTGCAAGGCTGTTGGTGAGTCAGCAGCTGGGAATACAGTGCAACTCCCTGAAATATAACAGCAAAGCGTTCGTACAAAGTCTTAATTTTAACAGTTATGTTTTTGAGGTCAGGAATATGCTTTAATTTGAATATACTCAGTGAAAAATGCTTGACTTTCAACATAATCTGGTGTTTAGTCTACACAATCGCTCAGGTAAACAAAAAATTAATATCCCGTCATATTTGTTAGTTGTCTCCTGGCATTTATAGTATTTTTATTTGGATGTGATCAAAGCTTCCAGAGTCTGGACATTTTTAGCTTAGGTACCTTGCTTAAAAAGTCCATGACTTTTACTCGACAGCAGCTCTCAACCTTAAAGATGCACAGTGGTGAACTGACACCAAATTTTTACTGTTTTGTTTAAAAAAAAAAAAAATTTTTTTTTAAATTTTGGTCTTTTTGTCACCTTTATACTTGATTTCTGCTGCTTTAAATTCACATTTCTTTAATCATTCAGAAGCACTGCAGTGAACCACACCAGACTACTGTCTACTACTACAGATTGAAACTGCGTGGTCATTTTGGAGGCTGTAGGTTGTGGTGCTGTTGCATTGCGTTATACTGAGAGGTGTTTTGAAATGCATTGATCAGCAATAACATTATGACCACCTGCATGATATTGTGTAGGTCCCCCTTTTGCTGCCAAAACGGGCCTTAGTCGTCAAGGCATGGACTCCACTAGACCTCTGAAGGTGTGCTGTGGTATCTGGCACCAAGACGTTGGCAGCAGATCCTTTAAGTCCTGTAAGTTGCGAGGTGGGGCCTCCATGGATCGGACTTGTTTGTCCAGCACATCCCACAGTTGCTCGATTTTTGGATTGAGATCTGGGCAATTTGGGGGCCAAGTCAACACTTTGAACTCGTCGTGTTCCTCGAACCATTCCTGAACCATTTTTGTAGTGTGGCAGGGCGCATTATCCTGCTGAACTTCGAGGACAAAATGTTCACTTACTGCCTAATATATCCCACCCACTGACAGGTGCCATTGTAATGGGATAATCAATGTTCTTCACTTCACCTGTCAGTGGTCATAATGTTATGGCTGATTGGTGTATTTTGTCTACCCATTTATCAATGTGGGTGGACAAAACATAATGGTCCAACAAAAACTAAACATCATGATGTTTATAGCATTTATCACAGGGCTGTTGTATTAAACAGCTTTTGTTTTTGATAGGTGAATTTACTGAACTGGCAGCTGAGTGTATAATGCAGCTTTTCAGTCATGAGCAAGTCCTGGATAATGTACTGTCTAGCAATTCACTGTCATAGGGATCACAAGCTCCCAAAGTCTATTTTTGTCTGCAAGGTTAAATTACAGCTTTGGTCAGAAATAAATGGATACATTAAAGTTTAAATTGTGGCGGATCATCTTTCAGCTCAAGACGAGAGCTTTTTCAAATGGGCTCTTCTTGAAATGAACAAACCAGACTCTCAAAGTGTTTCTAGGTTGTTTAAATGTGAAAAAGTATTTCTTTAAGGAGACCTGTATAGGCAAAATCATTAGCATTTTATAGCATTTTTATTATTTGAGTAATGGATAACAATGCCAATCATACTGTTAATTATACATTTGGCAACCCAGCTGACAAGTTGAGAACCACTGCCTTCATACACACTGAAGTTAGTATTTAACCTGAGGATCAGAACCGGAGATGCGGATGTTATCCTCTAGTGATCACATGGTGTTTGAGTGTTTCTGCAGTAAAAAGACTTTACTGTGTTGCCTGTTGACAAAGACATCGTTGTATCCTTCAGCCTGATGGTGTTTTGTTTTTTTTTCTCAAATGATTTGTCATCAGAGCCTAACTAACAAACTGGTCAATCGGTTGCTCTGTTCAGTTTCTGGGTGATATGAAAGAATAGAAAATAAAGCCCACACACTTTAACAACTTGTTTTAAACATTTAATAAGACCATTCAATCAGAGATTCCTCAGGCCTAAAAAGTGGAACAGCGCAATGTGAAGAGATGAGTTGTCAGATTGACTTTGTGTTTCTGTCTCTTATTGTCTTTTCTGTCCTCAGGTAAAGAGCCCTGCCTGATCTTCACAAACCGCCGTGACATCCGTCGTCTGGGTCTGGAGAGGAAGGAGTACACTCAAATTGTGGAGCAGCAGAGGAACACAGTAGCTCTGGATGCAGACTTTAACCAGCAGATGATCTTCTGGGCTGACCTCGGCCAGAAGGCCATTTATAGGTAGTTTACACAAACCAAACAGCCACACAGAAGCATGTAAAGGAACACAACAAAGCGTAAAAAAGTTGCACAGTCCAATATGACAATTGCACAGTCACGTTCAAGTTTACGCAAGTAGATTTTCATGTTTGCATGTCTGCAAACAGTGAAACATGCATAATTGTCAGTACCTGTTTCCTCTGGGGGGGGAAAAAAAAATGTTCAGCATCCAAACTGAACTCTTTTTTTTTTTAAAGATTAGATTAAAAAACAGTTGGCCTATTTGTAGCCACACTAGTAGTGAGGCGCTACAGATGGCAGTTTAAACCATTAGTTGGTTGATCCAACACTTTGGTTTGGAGTGAAATATCTCTACAACTGTTGTATGGAACTATGAAATTTGGTACACATTTATGTCCCCATCAGGATGAATTAATCACTTTGGTGTTTAGTCCTGGTCTACTTTTTATCTAGCGCCATCATCAGGTCAAAATTTTAATTTGTCAAATACTTTAGTTTATGACCAAATGCCTGCAAAACTAATGACATTCCCATCAGCTGTACTATGTGTGTAATGCTAATTGGCAAATGGTAGTTAGCTAATATCTATCTAATTATCCTCAGAGGGTCACAGGAGCCAATCATAGATTCAATCAGAGCTATATGCATGCACGCCAACATGCTAATATGCTAAACTAAAATGTGTTGGCATTAAGCCCAAGTGTAGGTTTAATTACCCTGAACGACAGACTTTGGCGTGAGGGATCCATGTTTGTCGGAAATTTTCAGGGACTTCCCTGTTGTTAATCGGCGAGTTGGATATGTTGGACTTTTAAACTTTTGATACAAGATTGGCTGTTAAGACTTTGTCTTTGGAATTTAAACTAATGTGGCTGGCTATGTGACCGTTCAACTTATTGATTTGTTTTACTTGAGGCACTCTTGGTAGATGATTTCAATCTTCAAATTTGAATTGTGTTGTCAGTTTTTTTTTTTTGTTTTTTTTTTTACCTTGCAGCACTGTGCTGGACAAACGAGGGGATGTCGGCACCCACAACAAAGTGATAGACAACGTCCAGACTCCTGTGGGAATCGCCGTGGACTGGATCTACAAGAACTTGTACTGGTCTGATCTTGGCACCAAAACCATTTCTGTAGCCAACTTCAATGGAACCAAGCAGAAAGTTCTGTTCAACAGGGACCTCAAAGAACCGGCATCCATTGCTGTGGATCCGCTGTCTGGGTGGGTGGAAAGCTTGTTTTGATGTTCGGTGGAAACCTTTTATCTCCCAATTGACGATGTACACTTACAGATTTGGTGTCTATGTCTGTGTGCATGTTGGTCCTGTAGGTTTCTGTACTGGTCTGACTGGGGCGAGCCGGCTAAGATTGAGAAATCTGGTATGAACGGAGTGGACAGGCAGGTTCTGGTGGCGACGGACATCCAATGGCCTAATGGAATCACCCTGGGTAGGATCTTTTTCACACACACACACACACACACACACACACACACACACACACACACACACACACACACACTCTTCACTGTTTATCCATCAAATGAGAAGGAAAATCCACCCTAAAACGGTTAACAGTGTGGTGAGGTCCTTTACATTTCTGGAGCAGGTAGACTACAACATTTCAACTCCTTTTTAGTGCTTTGATTTTCATCTGCCACCTCAACTTCTTTCAGTGCTTCAGCCTTATATTCCTGTTCAAATACTATACATTTCAGATAAAGTTTCAAACCTTTTTAAAGACATTTAAGCTGTTTCAAATGTTTCCAATGCAACTCTTCAGTGGAAGTTGGCACATCTCTTCCTCAGGGAATTTAGCCATTTCTAGTTTTTATTTACATCTTGAGGTAGCATTTTCATCTGTCCACTTCACGAGATACATTTACTAATGACTAAATTAATCATTTGTGAATACATTAAAAAAACATTACTGGCTCATATCTAATAAGTGTTTGTTTTTATTTATACAAACACCTGACCAGATCATATAATCAAATGTTCTCCTTTGTTCGAGCTTTCTCTTCCTGTACTTGCATCCAGCACACTGGAAAAACCATCGATTTGTCCTAGTTAATGAAATGTTGTATTGATTTAATTTTTTCTTTTCTCCTTATCTCTGCCTGCCATGTGTCATCCTTGTTCTGTACTCGTCTTTATTCTTTCATCCCTTTTATTCTTTCTTCTCCCTGGTCTCATTTCCTGTCAACACAATTTTATTCATTGTTCATCTGGGCTTCTCCCTTTTAACACTCCTTTCTTTCCTTCCTCACCTTGTGTAATTATCCTTTCCCTCTTGTCATCTTTCCACACTCCTTTCTTTCCCGTGCATTATCCATTCTTCTGGAATTTCTCCCCCTCTCATTTCTCACCCTCTCCTCCTGTTTCTTCATACACTCCATCTTCCTCCCAGATCTGATCAAAGGCAGGTTGTACTGGGTCGACTCTAAGCTGCACATGCTCTGTAGCGTCGACCTGAACGGAGACAACAGGAAGAAAGTACTCCAGTCTCAAGACTACCTGGCTCATCCCTTTGCTCTCACTGTTTTTGAGGTACTGCTGCTGTTCTCTCATTCACACATATTCTTCATTCTCTCTAGCAATAAAGGTGACACACACACACTATGTTTGTTGGGCTGATTAATTATTTTACTGATTTGGTTTTGACTGATTGGAACAAGTTGGACAGAATCTTTTTCAGTTTGGGTCAGCTGGTGTTAACAGTCTAGAGGTAAAATCATACATGCCGAGTCACAGCTCACCTTAAGTTCACGTCATTCTCAAGTTTACAGTCCGTGCTGCCCACGTCTCTCCATCAAAATCTAATCCAAATTTTGTGTTTTTCGTCTGTCTCTGACTTTCCTGCAGAGATTGCAGTATAAATAAGCAAGGCAAACATTTATGATGAATGTTTGTTTCTGTCTTAGTGCAGTGATGTGGAAGAATTTGTTTTCAGCCCTTCATAGTCGTTTCATTTTCTGGTTAAAAAATAAGTGAAAGGAAATATTCCAGAGAAACTTTTATTCTGCACCACAACATTCAGAATAGTTTGCTATTTGCATTCTGGTGAGCAGCTAGACAGCTAGCATGTTTAGCTTACATCAGCACTGTTCTCGTAACTCACAGATGGCAGGTGCACTTGGTGGATCACATCTTATATCTGAAAGCTGTAGTGTGTGTGTGTGTGTGTGTGTACTAATATGAAAGTTCCTCCCTCCACTAAAAAAAAAAATGTTCTTCTTCCTGTTCCTGCAGAGCTTCACTGTACAGAATGATGTCTGTGCAGAGTTTGACACTAGAAGGATGTTTTCACATTCATTCAGTGTACTCATTGAAAATCAGATTTTAAGGGGCGGGCCTACAAGCATCATTTGTGACATCACAAATAGTCTTGATGCCAATGGACTTCACAGTGAAGCAGGAACTTAGATTTATATTTTTAATAAGGAAGGAGTAGATTAGTCATTTCAAAGATTGTAACAAGAATTTTTTTTTTTTTTTGTGAAAAGAACATATCCGATACAAATTATTCAAAGTAGAGCAATTTATATACATGTTAAAACATGTCTGGAGGGGATCGCCGCAATTAAAAACCTGCACTTATCAGTTCACATGTAATCTTTCTGAATCATGGACATGTGGTGCTCTCGCGGTCTCTCACCTACATCCACTCATACAAGATTAAGATGTTAACATGAGCAGTGAAAGCCACCAAGGCTGAACAGACCAAAACAGAGCGCCACATAAATCAGCAGAAAATCCAAGGACAGATGTTGTGAATTTGATTGACAGGTGGTCCCTGCAAAGTGCAATGCAGGAACACCACAGGGATGGTCCTAGAACAGGGATGGTCCTAGAACAGGGATGGTCCTAGAACAGGGATGGTCCTAGAACACAGATGGTTGAATGTGTGATGTAGAATCTCTCCATCCCCAATTTGCACAGTATTTATTTCAAGGGTTTTGGGTTTTTTTGTAATTTTTAAAAAGACAAAACTGCTGAACCTCTGGTCAATCTCCTTGGGTTATTGTTTGTATAAATCACTCTTTTGTTCAGATAGGAAAATAAGCTTTGCAGGGACCAGGCTGTCTGAGTTGGTGAGCTAGTGTAAACACGGGTTTCTGAAAATGTATTTATTGTTGAAGACAGAATTGATTGTATCCAGGATAATTGTATTTGCATTATTTACATATTGATGCCATGGCCACTGAAATTCTTGTTTCTGATTAGCTGGCAGTTGTGTATCAAAACTGTAACATACTTCCAACTGCTGCAAGTAACCACGGCAACAATACTGATTTATGGTCAAACTAACTTTGGTTAGTTAAAATACTCATTAAAGCTAAGAAGTTTATCAACAGTTCAAGATAGTTTTCTGCTTCACGGTTTCCTTTCTTTGGTCAATAGCCTTTGTTCAAGCATGATAATGCTCTGAGGTGCCCTGATATAGCGATTTGTGGTGGTCTGCACTTTGGCCTTGTCTGTTTTTTGTTTTTGTTTTTTATCTCAAGACAGCTTCAGCATTAAACTTATTAAAGCTTTAAATCGAAACATTTGCTGTATTTTTCTGTCCTCTGTCCAGGATCGTGTCTTCTGGACGGATGGGGAAAAGGAAGCCATCTATGGCGCAAACAAGTTCACCGGCTCTGATGTGGTGACGCTGGCCAGCAACCTGAATGACCCCCAGGACATCATAGTGTACCATGAGCTGATCCAGCTCTCTGGTAAGAACCTTCTGGGAGGGGATGGAGGGAGGGGAAACGAGCGGAGAGGCAGGAGGAACGATCAGACATTAATGGTTGTTGGGCTGGAAAATCCTGCAGGCTGAGTGACATCACAACAACCTCAAGTTCAGGGCTGATGCTGAAGACGTTTTGAAACTTTTTTTATTTTATTTTATTTTTTTACAGTAGCTGCTGCTGTGGGTTAATGAAGAGAAAGTTAATCAGAAATGAATGTAATTACACATGATTCAGGTACAGGGAGTACTAATGATGATTAGCATTTTAGCTGTAATCATGCAGCCATAATTGACACAGGTCTACTAGCCACTGACGTAATTTAGTTGAGACTTATGAAAGGGAGGAACCAATAAGTGATATCAACATGCAAGCTTTTTGACAACCTCGTCCCCTTACTACCTATCACATGGCCATCAACGTTTGGCATTTGCTCTGTTGAACTTTAAAGTTGAAACTTTCCAACACATGAGAAATCCTACATTTACTATGGAAAAATAGAAAGTTCAAACATGTACAGTTGCATAGCAACAATTGAACACTTCAGGAACAAGCTAGTAAGTGGACCTTCAGTCAAGAGTTTTGTCAGTCTGCTGTTTCCAAGGTCAAGTAAACTTTCAAACTCAGCTTTTTTTCTTATACATTTAAATTTTGAACTCTTTGAGCTGTTGAAATATTTTTCTCATTTTATTTTTCTGGATAGCAAAAACATGGGATAGTCTAGATCATATCACATATCTTAAAGTCCTGCAACTCTGACGCACAAATCAGATTTCAAACTTTATATATATAATTTTTTTTTATTTTTTATTTTTTGGGGTTAGCCAACACCATATATATGTTTGACAAACAGAAGAAGAGGTTGGTGATGACGTTTCATGCTTTGACATGTGAGATATCGGGCCCCTTCCAGCACTGGCTTAATCGTGATAAATGATTTCTGTACCGCAACTTTGATTCTCAGTGGGGTCAGCAGCTCTAGCACAAATTTCACATTGTAATGATTTGATTGATTCAGTGTTAATGACTAACATTGCTTTATGTGACTTTAATGTGCAGATTTTCTATATATGTTTGTCAAAGTAATCAGAACTGTTGACTCTTGTGTACAGGTACTAACTGGTGCACAGAGAAAGGTGAAAATGGAGGCTGTAGCTACATGTGTCTGCCCGCACCGCAAATCAACAAACACTCCCCCAGATACACCTGTGTGTGTCCAGAGGGACAGGAGCTGGCTGCTGATGGCTTACGCTGCAGACCTGGTGAGTCACAGCACCACAGTGGTGAAACTGATTTATTTTTATTTTTGCCATTTTATTCATTCATGTTTTCATGCTTGAACCTAGAGCACAAATTAGCAACATGAGATTGTTGCCGTTGAGATTGAGCCCATTGTAGGTCTCACACATTTATCTGCAATCTGCTAGCAACAATTATTTGGGAATATGGGACTCCATCTGTGATATAGTAAATCTTGTAAAGATGTCCCACAGACCATTTCGTCTATTTGATAACTTGGGCTACTGGGATACCCTAGCCAGTCGGGAGAAGAGTGAAAACATCTTTTCCATCAAGAAAAGCCTTCAGTGCCGTTCTTTGCTCTTCTTTCAATGAAGAAATACTCTACAGTTCTGATATAACTGATGCTATAGCAGCATCTACTGTACGCGAACATCTTTAGGAGCCGCCGTTGTTTTAGAACAAACAGTCGCAGTCGTCACACCTAAACCATGCCAGTATCTGCCAGTAGTTCTGATTAGTCCAAACCTCTGTGGTTCGGCCACAAGTGCATAGTTTGAAGGCTGGCAAGATGGATTCTCGCGTGATCTTGCAAATCCAGCTGCCTTGCAAGGTTGTGTGGAAAACGTTGGTAATTGTATGGCTGGGAGAGTATAAACCGCACTGGTGCACAAAATGGGGCAGGTTAAACCACCAAATGAATGGTAAACCTGTAGCTGCTCATTGTACTAATGTGTTTCAATTACTGTACACACAAAGGCGATCCTCTGCATTCCTCTCTGCTTCATCTTCCCTTTATTGTGCTGCTTGTCTCAAATGTGCCTCTTCTTGAAGAATTGATTAAAAAGAAATGGCTAAAGGGAGCTGGGCCACTGTGGATCCTCAAACACAGAATCAATTGTAAGAAACAGAGTTAATGCAGTCTAATTCTTTGGGTTAAACTGGCTTTGAAGCGAAAAGAAGAGTTTTGTCACTCCTTCCCTTTTTCCTCTGCTTCTCAGCCACTCAAGCATGTTTCCTTGGTGTGAGTGTGTTCCCCCCTGCGAGTCTTGTCTTCTATCTGTATCCATGCCAGCCACAAACCCAGCTGTCTGTTTGTGTTAGTAGTCTGACAGCTGAACAGTAGCTGAGTCAGTTGGTGTTGTGATCCAGTTTTTCAGTGTCTTTTTGGCAAGGCTCAACACACACACACAGTCCTCCTTCACATCTCAGCTGCAGCACTGTCTCCTCCCTCTTCTGTTTCTGTCTTTGTCGTCTTATCCTGACAGCTGAATTGTGTGGGTTCCAGAGGTTGATCCTTCTTCCAGTCATTCTTGGGATCTGTTAAGTACTGTCCTCTGGTTCACTTTTGCCTGCTCGGTTCAGTCCTGGTCTGAGCTGCCTTCAGTTCTCTGGAGTCGTAAGTGGATGGGACTGTTGGTGCCATGACAGCTTATTTATGAGGCAGAACACCCATATGTAATTGTTCAACATATCCTTCCAAAACTATTGGAATTAATCTGCTGCTATAATAGCCTCCACTATTCTGGGAAGGCTTTCCAAAAGATTTTGTAACCTGGCTGCAGGGATTTACTCTCTGTAGCTGTCCTGGCTCACTATCGGCATTCCAGTTCATCTCAAAGGTGTTGGATGGGGTTGAGGTCAGGGCTCTGTGCCGGCCAGTCAAGTTCTTCCACACCAAACTGAAAACATTTCTTTATGGACCTGGCTTTGTGCACAGTTGCATTGTCATGTTGAAACAGGAAAGGATCTTCCCCAAACTTTTGTCACAAAGTCAGAAGCACATTGTTGACTAAAATATAATCACATGCTGTAGCATTAAGATTTCCTTTCATGGAGACTAAGGGGCTGAGCCCAAACCAGAACAAACCAAACAGTCCCAGATGAAGGTACAAAAAAGTGAGATGACAGAGGTGTCCAAAGTGAGCACTGACTTTTAGAGGCCATACTACTTTGGCAGCAAAAGTAATTGTCTGTTTAATCCACTTGTGATTGTATGGGACAATAGTCACTTGGTGATGTTATGTAAATCTTTGTGTCGTCCACATAATTATGGTCGCATATATTGTCGTTTTTAAATAATCTGAGCCAGCTAGAGCATGTAGAAGTTGAATAGAAGAGACCCGAGAATGAACCCTTGGTGAACTGCACATGTCATTTGTTCTAACTCACCAGGAACTCAAGATCATATTACTTCCAATGTTGAATTTAATATGGTCAAATGAACATTTTGTTTTTTTTATTTAAACCTAAACTGTAGCCCTACCCTATATTAGTTCTCTTTTCTTTGCTGTGAAAATGTTACTGGAAAACGCTGTCATCTCTCCCTGATCTACCTCCCTGAGCTCCAGTTCTTGTCTTGAACCATCTAGCTCCTTTCTGCACTCCCACAGTTTAGCCTTTTCATACTAAAGCAGCGTTGGATAGGAACCTGACAGCTGAATCCAATGCACATACTCTAATTGGACTCTGAAACTGTAGACGAGACACTGGTGTACACAAAGTACTGGAACATCTCGCTGCACTGCCGTTATCCTGCCCTCCTGAATGAAAGTCTGCCTCGTTAGCCTGTTGGGTTTTCTTTAAGACTTCTCCTCTTTATTCTCTATTTCCAAGTGAGAACTGGGCGTCTGTCCTCTTTTGTGATATATTTTTCTACAGTACTGCACTACTCCATTTATGTCTACTTAAAATGGTTGCATGTATATGAAGTGTGTTGAATTTTTGGGCGTCTCTGACTAGCCTCATATGCAGAGCAAACGTGTGCTCATATTATTTAATAAAAAGATCGTTCCCATTATTTACAACCTGGGACTTATTTTCCTAGTTTTTACCATTACAGGAATTTCTGGCATCCAAAGTATCATGACTAACTTCACTGTAAAAATGTATATTTTTACTTTCAGCTAGTAGTGATGCTCTCAAATAAATTTTCCCAAATATTCAGTACAAACAGTGATTAAAACACATCTTGTTGTCATGTAGAGGTTTTACAGGAAAGGAACACCCACCTTGTTGGCCTGAATGATAAAGGAGCGCTCCAGAGATGCTCTGGTTTGACCTGATTTATCCTAATCAAATTCTCACAATGCGAGTTTGTCTTTAAATGACTCACAAGTAAAAGCAAATGGTACACATGGCATAAAAACACTGAGGAAAAAATATGGTAAATATGGCTGTGGAAAGAAAGTAGCAAGGTGCAAATATATACAAGTATTAGTCTTTCACTGCCTGTTTGGATAAGTGGCAACATGACCTGGAAGTAGATTCCTATATAGTTAGCTACTATATACTAATGGCTAATTTCTGTTTTACTTTTGCTCAGACCAAGAGACCAGCATTTAACATTGCTTGTATTACTAGTTTATTATACATTTTATATTTATAATAAACTTGTTTATATTATAAATTGTATATTAACAACTATGCTATCATGACTTATTGTGCTATAATCGGACAAAATACATTTGATTATTTTTGGGGGGTTTTTAAGAGTATAACCTTATTTCATTGGCATTGCAGTGATTTATATTTTCAACAGATTTTGTTTTACTTACGCCTAAAATCCAGGATTAAGATGTAGGTATGCTCAAAATGACCTTGTTCATACAACGTGTCGTCTGACCACGTCTGAAGGCAAAAGTTCTTTTAGCTGTTCAAACGGCCGCACTCGAACCCGGGGTGAAAAGCCTGCCATCATAGAGAGGGGCGAAACACAATATTCCTTCAGGTAATGGCACACACTTTTGGACAGTCTCTCCTTGAAGACATTTCATGGTGTTGAGCTTGGTTGTACATATAAAATGTGACACATGCAGTTGCGTGAAAAAGAGAGCTGAAGTTCTTTCCCATCTCTGCATGAAGTGGGCACGGTTGTCCGATTGTCGGTTTCGGAAAATTGCAGGAATTGTCAGACACAGCCCGGTAGGTGCCAGCTCTGTAGCAGGTTTTACAGCCTGCCTGGTCTACAGAAATGTAATGGCCTTAATATAGTGAATGCCCCTGCAGCCTGACTCACCTCCTCATGGGCTGTTTGGGAATCTGGAGCTGCCTCCAGGCTCTTTACAGCCGCTGTGATGACTGAATGTACCACCCAGACTCTGTGTGTGTCTGGTGTTTTTTTTTCTTCTCTGCACAATTTAATTGTGTGTGTGTGTGTGTGTGTGTGCTTCTGAGTTTTTGTGCATGCTCGGCTTGCGCTGTGAGTGTCTTTGTGTGCATGTGTGTTTCTACAACTACGTTTACACGCCTGACTATGTTTCTGGTCCTATTTAAAAGTGTGGGTGGGGTTAAAGAGGGATTCCTGTCACTCGCTGAATGCTCCTCCATCTTCCTCCTAGTTGGGCTGTAGCCAAAGGCCTCGTTGCTCTTTACTAAACCTCCAGCTAACATATTTATCCCATTTTACAGCCGCTGCAGCTGAAACGAATAGGAACTGTAGAGCATTGTGTGGTTGCAGCTGTGACCAGCTCTAATCTTGTTAGTGAAAGAAAGTAATAAGCAGTGCTCTTCACTT
Organism: Maccullochella peelii; assembly: GCA_002120245.1. NCBI lineage: Eukaryota > Metazoa > Chordata > Actinopteri > Centrarchiformes > Percichthyidae > Maccullochella > Maccullochella peelii. The sequence goes on along the minus strand of LKNJ01001576.1, from coordinate 72,566 downwards.
CATGGCTGAACCTGAAACTACCACTGAGGGATTCATATAACAGCCTTTAGAGGCAACTGGGGAGTGTTTTCCTCCAGGCGGAACAATCTCAAGCTGAAATGGAGGATGTTTCAGGGATTTTCTGACTCTATTGGGACACTACTTGGTTCCAGTTTGTTTCCTAAGATATCAGTCATCATTAGTCCGACCTGTCTATAAAACCATCAGTTTTAGATTGAAGGTTTTACGGTTAGGGCTGGGCTTTGTCAATATTTTTTCCAAGCTCAGTTCTGAATCAAATATGCTAATCCAATACAAATCCTTTGCAATCCCTTATTGGATTTAGATTTACCCTCCAGCAGTCTTAAAGGTACCCTGTGAAGTTTTTTTTCTTTGTCAACAGCTGTTTACAGTTTCTCACCAAAAAGCTTTGCCCAATCAAAGGCAGGGAAACGAGCCTGCCATCATAACCTCCTCCTGGCTGCGTCTCGCTGCATCCCTGATATCTTCAAGAATTCTGTTTTCGTTCAAGCCATTAGTCGGCGAGTCGTCGCACGTTTAGGATTTTAAGTTAATTATTTAAATATATATTGTAAGCGCACGCACGAAGTGAGCCACCTGGTGACGCCAACAGCAAAGCGATAATGACTCAATGTCTGAACATTTGAATTGAAATTGAATTTAGTTAATTTATTATAACACTATAACATTGTCCCTCCCCTGTCTCTCAACTTTACCCTGGTTAGCACCAAACATAGGTAAATGATACCTGAGATAAATGAGGTCTAACGGATTGTATACATGAACAATCTTCAACAAATAAACATTACCTTAAAAACAGGAAACGCTTCCATTTTGTATTTTTACTTACCAAGTGAAAAATCAGTTTTCTACTGCAACTGTGTGGACTACAGGGGCTGCATCCTTCAAAGGCTGCATTTGAAGCGTGTTCTTATAATACAGCCATGATTTGAAGACTGCATGCGTCAAAGTGGTGCTACAAGGCTCTCCCATGTTCCTGACTTCCGTGTTACAGGAGAAAACATCTGTGTTGCAACCGGTCCCCCTGACACTTTCGTCCCGGCCCTAACAACAAGGTGCTGCTCCCGAATGGAGTTTGAGGGTTTTTTATTTTTCTGCGACTAACTGACCAAAGAGAACTTGGTTGACTAAGACTCTCATCGACTAACAGTTGACTAGACAATGACAAGCACTTCAAGCACAACAGAGTAAATGTAGAATTTTTATTTGACATTTGGGAAACTGTTTTAAATGTGGTGTGTAGAGAGAGAGAGAGAGAGATATAGATATAGATATATATAGATAGATATATCTCCTTATTCAGATTTCTGAACAAATACCACCAGAAATACTGCTGCATTTTATGAGCTCATCATTCATCAAACTGACGGTATTTATGTTGTAGTCCAGGGCTGCAACAATAACTTTTTTCAATTGTCGTTTTTTTTTTCATTACTTGACTATAAAATGTTCTGAAAATATTGAAGTCACAATTTTCCAGAGCCCAAGATGACCTCTTCAAATGGCTAATTTTGTCAAACATCCCCATGAATCAATCAGTACAGTAGTCTGCTGTAGATAAAGGCTTTGGGAACCGCTTTAGTCGGAGTTTGGCTGTGCTTAATGTTGTATTGTTTGGCAGTAAGCATCATATGCATTCATTTGCAACTCAACTCCTACACGGCAGACCTAACAGCCCTGTGATTTTACAGTAAATACAGCAACACTGCTGCCTCTGCTAATCAATGCTGTATTGATCAGCCTGTAAGGATTTTATTGTTTGCTGCAGCTGTCTGTCCCGGTTCTACAGATGCTGATAGGCACGTCCTGAGCGATGCTGTTTACTGTGCAGAACTTGCCTTTAAACCGTTCTATATTGCTTCTGAATGTCATCCCTCACTTTCGCAGCTTTTGTGTGCATCTCGCTTGAATGTTAACTGTGGTTTTCTGCTTTGATATGACAATCATCTTCATGTCAAGATGTAACCCTGCTGCTGTTTCTGTACATTGTAGATGGTGTCATGACTGTTTGCTATCTTAGCTTGGTGATGGCTTGGCTTCTTTCTTGCTGAAGAAAAGTGGATCCCGCTTTCATCTATCCAGCATTTATTTACTAGTTTAGTCTCCTGAGATCTGGTCTATTTTCAAAGAAGGCCTACTTGCATGTGTGCAGTTTTTAAAAATAGGGCGCCTTCTGTGGCCTGATGTTTTGTTTTCAGTTTTTGTTGTCAAAAGCGTGACTCTTGGCTCTCTCTGTGACAGACCCTTCTACCAAAGATCCCTCAAAGGATGATGGGAAAGCTCTAATACACCCACCCCCAGGTAAAACCACCAGCTCTTGCCTGCTCTGCTGCCTGTCTCTGGGACGGTGACTCACTTTAAAGCATGTTGTGCTTTGTTCAAAAATGAAATAACAGTGACTGTTCTCCTCCCTTAACGTGGATTCAGGAGGTGTTTTTCCATTTGAATTGTTAAACTGGGGAACATCTCTCAACAGTTTTTGGCTACAGCTGCAGTTTATTTGACTTTTTCTTTGCCCCATGTAATCTAGAATCAGCCTTTTTGTTAATCTACTGGCAAAATGAAATGGTAAAATCACTTCTTGTACACCCTGGTTTGAGTGTCTTTTCCTGTCTAGCTGTATCTGTAATGATGGCTTCTGTCTGTGCTTTGGTGTTTGTTGTTGGGTTAGGACTCACATTCACTGAAGAATCAGGAAGTCTGCTACCAGTTTTCTCTTTTCACGATTGATTTTGTTCCTGGTTTTGTTTGGGTATGTGCTTTGTCTGTCTTGGGTCAGATTTCTGCCTCGACTTCAGCTGTACGTGGATTTAGCCACAGCGTTCAGTCCTGTAAACATTTAAGACTCACAAGGTTTCAAAGGGGATAGGTAAACTTGTGCTAGAATGAAGTGTTTGCTTGCCAACTTCGTCCTAATCCTCTGAAAAATGCAGCTGGTGAAATGCGTTTCACATGTAAATAGGGACCCTAATCGGCAACACAAGGAGCACAGACAAAGTTTGCTGAAGAGTTCCTGCTTGTTTCTAATTACAGCACTTGTTCTCATGACTTTCATTTAGTTAGATTGACCCTTGATTTTGTGTTTTAAGCTGTGAGGAAGATTATCTGGATATTGAACTGTCTGCAAGCACAGCCCAGGAGCAGCACCTAGTGGCAGAAATAAAGAAGTGTCCCAAAACAACCAAATCCACAAAAGCATTCAGAATCAGTGCAGGTTCCACTTGTGTTTACAGTTAAATTAAAGTATTACTGCATACACGGGGATTGTAACTGAAATCCTTAAGACATCTTCAGGAAACGGAGTTGCACCAGAGTTGCAAAAAGAGAAGCAGACATCAGCAAGTCTCGGACCCATTTTGTTTTGCGTAGTTTTCCAACTCGGAACACAAGAATGTCTGCCTATGCCAGGGGTCAAAAAAGTCTTGCAGGCTTGCGTGGTTTTCTTGTTATTTTCTTCTTCCATGGAAACTCAAAATACAGCCCTGGATTAGTACAGTGTCTGCAACGTGTATCATATGAAAAGGTACTAAAACATGTTAAAACTTAAAGGAAGTCTGGCATTCTATATTTCTCCTGAAAAGGCCAAAACCAGCAATGAACCGATCCGACTATTACAGCCAAAGCCTGATAAATTGGATTCCTCTGTTTGGCCAGTGAGCTGCTCTGTGTCTTATTCATTTTGTGGCAGAGAGGCATGTAGATGACATCACCAAGTTTAATTGGCAGCAGTGCAGATTGGCTGGCAGGAACAAACCCTGTTTTTTGTCTTTGTTCTGAAGTCTCTGTTGCTGCTTTCAGCTGAGCTGTTTGCCAGTCATGTCACTCACTCGCCACTGACACCAAACGCTCCAGCCTGCTGCATGAACACCCTGAGACTGGATAATGTTCACCCAGGGGGAAAAAAAAAACAATTCTTTACACAGTGCTGGAGCAAAATTTAACATTTATCTTTAAAAGGTTTTGAGCCAAACTGTCAAATCCACAACTTCAGCATCACAGCAGGATGTGAAAATAACAGTTCAGATTTACACCAGCTGAAGTTTGACTGACGTTTTGGACTAAATGTGCTAAGAACTTTTACATTTGAGTGCCACCATTTTCATACCAAACATTTTCTCCAACTGAAACGATTCAGAATCTGTCCTTTTATTCACATTTTTGCACTCTTTAATGGGTTTTAGCAAAAAAAATCTGACATTGTTACAGTGCAAAATAAATGCACAATGGCACAACAGGAAAAGTCAGTACAGCAGATTTTGACAGTTAAATGATTCTTTGTGTGTGTGTGTGTGTGTGTGTGTGTGTGGAACAGACTGGTTCTCTTCACCCCATAACACAGAAGCATTTGGAAAGTGGCAAGTCTTCTTCTGTGTGTGATTGGACTTTTGCAATGTCATGAACAAGTGAAGTAGGGTGCTGTCGGCATCTGTTTTCCATTGTCAGTGGGATCTGAGTCATGTTCACCCCATCACTTCATACAAACTTGCTTGTAGCAGATTCATTTTTTGATATAGGGATTGTCATTTTGTTTAAGTTTTAACAACTGAGCATTTAAACGTCAGCTGGACTTGGTGGCTTCCAATCATTGTGGCGCTAGTGTTTTGCCCAGTATTTCAGTAGACGGCTCTTCCCTTAAGGCATTTTAGATCAGCACTTTAGTAGTAATGCTGAAGCACACACACGGTAGCCATCGTCTTGACCCTCCCAACCCCACTCCACTCCCAGGCCTCCATCCCACTCAGTCCATTAAAAGGCCTGTATCAGTAGAATATCAGTCTTAACTTCTAAACCTTCTTCCTCTTCAGCATGTTGAAAAAAATTTGCTTTCTCAAATTGAACAAGGAGATGTCTCGAAGGACATCAGTTGTTGTTGGCAGCGTGTGTTGGGTTTAAAGTGTTGACCCGTGGTTTGTTTCGTCTTTCAGAAGCTAACGTGAGCACGTCTATCCAGGTGGACTCCACAGCCAGAGGGTCTGCTGCTGCCTGGGCCATACTGCCTGTCTGTGAGTCAAGATCACGTGCTCGCACACACACAAAATGATTTGCGTTATGGCGACTTGCATGTTGCCCCCAAAAGGATGGAGAGTCCTCACAATGTGATGGTATAAACAGATTTGTCCCCACAACATAAATGTCCACACACACACACACACACACACACACACACACACACACACACACACACACACACACACACACACACACACACAGAATACACCTAAGAAGTCTGACGGATGTATAGGCCATGGCTTGATTACCTCAAATTAGTAATATCTACTTCTCTCTGTCTCTGTGCACTTCACAAGACTATATCATATAAACAAACATAGTAATAATACTGATGTCCAAGCTTGAAATGCAGTTATGGTAATTCAACTGGATCTGCTTTTTAGCTACAGCTGTCTCTTGTAGTTATTTTCGTGCTAAAACGGCAGCGTACAGTCCAGCTGTGACAAAATATTTTTAGAATAAGTATCAATGAAACGAGGGCAAAATAAAAAACAGATGGTTAAAAGGGTACAAATTACTAAATTGAAGGAACAAATTCATTTATTTGAGGAAATGATTTGTAATTTTGGGGAACGATTTATCAAAGATTCCCCCCCCCCCCAAGATATTTACTGGGCTACATACAAACACACACAAATAAACGTGTTTTAATACACATGTGGGAACTACAGTTATTCCCTGACCCATCAGCCCTGACACTGAATTATTGATTATCTGATTGTTTGTGTCCGTTTGTCCCTCTACTCAGTGCTGCTGGCAATGGCGGCGGCAGGCGGCTACCTGATGTGGAGAAACTGGCAGCTGAGGAACCAGAAGAGCATGAACTTTGACAACCCTGTCTACCTGAAGACCACAGAAGAAGACCTCAACATCGACATCACCCGGCACGGCGCCAACGTGGGACACACCTACCCCGCAGTGAGTAAACAACCAACCTCTGAGCATGGGGCATCAGGGGTAGGATGGGTCGGCAAACAGCCTCAGAGACTGGACGTACCGATCCTAAACACTCGTCTCCCAATCAATTCACTATCAGTAGAAAATATGTGAACTGGAATCCACAAAATGCTACACGCAGCACCTTTTTAGGCTCGCTTAAATAATAAAAGAAGCTTTTATTGTTTTGCTAATAATAGAACAATCTGGTGATGTAGAGTTTCTAAACAGCCGTGCAGCTTAAATAATTTCATCCGAGGATGGAGACTGCATGTTAATGACCTTGACTCTCACCCTGACCTTGTGGCCTTTTGTAATCCTTGTTTGATTGTTGGCTGTCCACAGAGCACATCTGTCTGTAAACAGATTAACCTAAGTCCGGCTAGAGCCCCAAGATGGACACAAACCTCTGCTGTCACCCTCACAGCTGCAGCAGACATCTGTTTGTTCAGATGGGGAGAAGCCAACAAGAGCAAAATTGATGCGGCACGCCACTTGAAATGAACAAATTGTTGTTTTTACATTTCCCATTGTTTGCAATTTGAACAAATGAGATGCAACATATTAATTGGTGAACTTGGTAGTAGGTGTTGGTAGCAGTATTTTTACTTTGGACAGAACTAGGCTGGCTGTTGCCCCCCTGCTTCCAGTCTTAACTCAACTCTAGGACAGAACAAATAAAACATTTAATTAAGCCAATTCTTTCTCTCTCCTCCCCTTCCCTCTCTCTGTCTACAGATTTCGATAGTAAGCACAGATGACGATTTATCATGATCGTCTTGGTTGGCTTTTTTTACGGCAACTCGTAGCGTTGGATGGCGCCTCCTTGTTCCCATGCCGACAGTTGTCCGTAGCAGCAGCAGCCCTTACAGTACGACCACATGCCTTCTGAAGTGCATTATGTCATTATCTGTGGAGAGGATGACTGAAAGAAATGTTATTTATTATGTGAATACTACAATTATGTGTCATAACTGTTTTCACTCCAAAGTGAAGTGTTAAGGATTTTTGATTATTTTCGGGCCTCGCACAGCTTCTTGCCCCACCCTCTTAAAGGAGTCTGATGACATCTTTTCAACAGAGGAGAGAAATGCGGTGAATTTCCACAATTTGAGCCTCTTACGGGGCTTTCTGTGTTCAAACTGAAGTGAGGAAACTGACATGAGGACAGTATTTCTCTCACCAAACTGATCGACTCTGCTGGACAGGATTTAAAACTGGATCTGAGCTGTCAGTATCCAACGTGACGCGTGTAAAAGACGGCGTGAGACTCCTTTTTGACCGTGTTCGGAGTGGAGAGGGGTCGAGGGTCATTTAGGAGTGAGGCATTCATGGGGAAACTTGGTCCAAACTTTATTTCTTGCTTCCTTTGATCCAACAGGCTCAGATGTGTGAATATTTATGTACCATCATGTTTTGAGCAGGAATATCTAAGATGTAAGTTTTCTTTTATTAATTTTTATTGTTTTCTTTCCAACGGTACCTCCTGGAGCGCATTCTTACAAGCTGCTTTTTCAGTCAGTGATTATTATTATTATTATTATTATTATTATTAATTATAGAAGCTGTGTAAGGATCACCATGGTTACAGCATTTGTAAACATTGTATATATTTATCATCCCTCAAAGACATGACCGTCAATCAGGACTCTCTTCAATGCACTTTGATCAAATGTTTCTTGTGTAAATAAGATTGTATACATTTGACTTGATATCAATTTTTTGCTATGGTTGGGCATCATACCAGGGTTAGAGCTCAGATGTATTTAACAAGAAAGATAAAGCTGAAAAGGAGAGGGGGGATAAAAACCCCCCAACACAACTGAATTTGGTAAAACTATTTTGTATGTTTGTGTGCTGTTGCTGTGAACTTTTTCTAGCCTTGTACATTGAGGGGGAATACTATTAAAATCTCTGTATCTGTGAAGAAACTGATTTGCAAATCACTTGAATTAAAATCTAATCCACAACGTTGTTCAAAACATGGCATCCTGTCTTTCTATCATGCATGTGTGTATGTGAAAATGCAGTATATGGCCAGGGGTGTACACGTACTGGGGCTGTGTGTTTGGTTTTTTTGTGGGTTTTTTTTTAATGGTTCGGGCCCCTTGGTTCCAATGAAGGGGAATCTTAATGCTACAGGATGTTTTGGACAATGGTGTGCTTCCAGCTTCAACATGACAATGCACCCATTGCTGGAAGAAGTACTCGGATCCTATAGTCAAGTAAACGTACCAATACAACAATATAAAAGTTTTCCAGTGGTTCCCAACCTAGGGGTTGGGGCCCCTCCAAAGTGCCACAATATAAATCTGAGGGGTCATGAGATGATGAATGGGAGCGGAAAGAGACAGATCTGAATTTTTTTGACTTTTGGTAAAATACTAGATAATTGGAACAGTTATAGAAATGAAACCATCTGAGAAGTTCAAAAGGGAAGTGGCTCCTTGGTGGAACTGCTAACAACTTGTACATCTTTTCTGTGAGGGGTCACAAGCAAGGTTTGAGAACCACTGGGTTAAAACAAAAAAAAAAAACTGCTGGTTCCACCATCTGGTGGAAACCCTGAAATCCAAAGACAAGTGGAGGCTGCAGAAAATTAGTTCATGTTTTTTGGAATGAGTGTTTGGGTGTCGACATTTTGGCCATATAGTGTCACTTGTTTTGCTGCTTTAAATCCTCAATGTGGTGACCTTTTGATTTGCTTCTAAAGGAGAATCTGGTGACTCGGCTTGAAAAAAAGACAAAAGGCTTGACTTTGACTCCACTCACTTGTGACTTGGACTTTAGCCTTTTAACTTGGAATGACTAGATATCCTTTCCAAGCCAAGAGACATTTTCACATCCAATTGTTCATCTGAATTTTAAAGTGAGGATCAGAGAATTTCAAGGATGAGTCAAAGGTCACAGGAAAAAAATTCAAACCGCAATCAAGACATTCAACAAAAGCCACTGTCTTGTATCGAACTCATGTAGCTAATACAAGTGAAACCTCTACCTCCTCTGTGCATCCAGCACACAGTTGAATCTGCAAAATGTCTTCGCGCCTGACTCACTGTGGCCGGATCACTTCAGCTGAGGGTCGAACAGGAGGAAGCGTGTTTGTGAAGTTAAGGAAGTGGGTTGAGTCCGTGGAAGAGCCGTTAAGTTGTTTTATTTGGATTGAGTCTGGCTCCATCCGTTCATTATCCCTGTTGACCTGCAGCAAGGATTAATCTCCACCTGTCGGACTGCTTGAGATATCAGTAGAACAAAATACGTCAAACACACTTGGATTAAGGCAGACATGTCAGATGTGATGGTCTAAGTTGCATATAAAGAAAAGACTCGGGGGCACTCTGCCTGCATATCGGAATTTTAAAAGTACTTTATGGATTGTACATTGGACAGCAATAAAAACGGACTCAACATCTTTTGACACTAACATGAAATTTAACCAAACCCAAATAACCCAGCTCCCCCTCTACCATCACAGTCTTTAAATGATGACTATGTTCTATGCATTTCACAGCAGGTGCCTTGCTGGATTTCCTTAATTGTTTTACATACAATAACATGCTGTATAATCCGTTCATTGTAGGAATTTATCAATGTGTTCAGTACAATCTCTGGGAATTTGGGATTTACAAATTATTAGTGAATGTCCATTTTTTTCATGTTTGGAAAAGACTCAACAGATGGTTTTTTACATCAATGTGAATGAAACCATGACAAAGATCTTAACTTGACTTTAGCACAAATAATTTACCTCCACCTTAAATTAAGTAATTTAACCTAGCCATAAGATGATTACCCACCAAATCTTTTCATTATCTAAAATTTAGAATATATACAAACTAGAATTAATGGCTTTCTGAATACTTTATCAACAAAACCAATCAGAGGAAAATATTTTCCTCTGAGGCTTTTGAGTATGTAGCTCTGCTAGTGGTTGTCTATTGTGATAGCAAGGTCGGTCCACCTCATTCTGGCCTAAAATATCTCGACAAATGGATAATTTGCCATGAAATTTTGTACATATTTTCAAGGTCCCTAGATGATGTATCCCAATAACTTTGGTGATGCCCTGACTTTTCCTCTAGCGCCACCAATTCAAAATTTCAACTTGCCCAATACTTTCTCCACGTTCCCATCAAACTCAGCGAATGTTAGAATGCTAACATGCTCAGCTAAGATGTGGACCATAGTAAACATTACCTGCTAAACACCAGCATGTTAGCATGGTTTATGTTAGCATGCTGATGTTAGCATTTAGCTCAACACACCACTCTGCCCAAATTCAGCCTCACGGAGTCACTAGCATGGCTGCAGACTTAGTCTTGTTCCTTTATTTTGTCACCTGTCTGCAATGTGATGAGGGAGAAACATTAAACATAATTTAGTTATAAAAATTTGACATTGCCTTTATCTGTGCTAACCAGCCCCTGATAACCAGATTTGTAAAGTTATGAGATGCTAAGTGGGAGGAGAGAGAGAGAGATCAAGAGATGGATAAAAGAGGATAATGGTATTTAAAACTTTAAGCACCCAGACCATCTCAGTCAGCTGCATCAGTCGACAAGAGTCACTTTCTGCGTTATTACTCTGTGTGTGTGTGTATCTCTTCTTTTACAGCTGTTTGTGTGTGTCAGTTGTATGTAAGTTGTAAGTTTCTGAATTTGTGTGAAAACCTCCCACACTTGCATGCATGTTTACTCATTGGTACCATCGTCTTGTGTGTGTATGCGTTCAAGGTTTTGTGCACATATGCATGTTTCCAGCTGTGTGTGTGTTTGAGAGGCAGATGGTGTTAGAGTTTCCAGGATAATTGATTTTAGGTTCAAACACATACACGTCCAGCGGCGACCATGTTGACCCACCTCAGAGCCCGTAGCAGGAGTTTGTTCCCCAGCTACAAGCCCTGCAGCCGGACTCAAGCCCTCAAAGAACCGGCTGACTGTCTGGACTTCACCAACATGTGTATTAAGCAGTGGAACTCTATGCAGGTCAGACACTTCAGTTATTAATGTGTTATCTCATTTGTTCTAGTCTTTCTCTGCTCTTCACTTTACAGGATTTTGTTTCCAAATCTGAGCGTAAAAATGTCAAACTAATGTATCTTACTAGAATACATTTACATTTTAAGACTATGTTCTTATTGATGTGTGAATGGATACATCAAAGAGGGCTTTTCACAAAACAGTTGGTTAGATATTCGTAGGGCTGCTACTTAGGATTATTTTCATTATTGACTAATGTTCCGGAGCAACATTCAGAACCCAAAGATATTACATTTACAATGATATAAAACAGAGAAAAGCAGCAAATTCACATATTTGAGAAGCTGGAACCAGAGAACGTTTGACAGTTTTGCTTCATAAATGATTTAAACGATTAATAAAAAACTGCCTGCAGGTGACCATCTTTGATCACAGCATTTTCAGTATGGGATTTAAATTTCTCTTTGTTTGTTTGTTCATTTTTTCTTTTTTTGTCTGGCTTTTAACCCTAACCCTTTGATTGTTATATTTCTCACAATTTTCCCATTTCATACCCAGTATTTGCATGTAAAGTCAAGTCTTTGTCCTAGTTTTTCTCAGTTGTTGATAATCTTTTTATATTGTCTCATTCATCTTGAATACACACTTAAAATGCTGACTTCATCAACATAAAGTTTTTGTTTTATTTCTGAAGGATCTGGGCAGAGACATCTATGATCTTTATGCTGAGTATGAAGATGAGGAGGAGGAAAATCGATTCCCGTTGTCTCCCTCCTGCCTGCTGCTCTCTCCAACCAAACACTTCACTCTCAACATCAACGTTGGTGGAACGGTAACTTACTCAGCTTCTACCACAAACATACTGCTTGACTAGATGTGCTGAAAACCAGACTGATATCATATGTGAAGCACCTCATTGCAACTCGCTCATTCACATTTAACAGGCTGCAGATTCTCCACCAGGGGGAGCTTTTCAGTCACTGTCAGAACAGCAGCAGGCCTGCAGATGTAGATATGTGGATGTTGCCCCCTACAGGCAGAAATAGCTACTGTAATTTTAACTCTTGTGCCACCTGTGTGCCACCTGCTGGCAATGTGTGTTACAGCTGCCATTTTTTTTTTTTTTACAGCTGCAGTTTTCTTGGTAATCTATTAAGCAAAAGTATTAAACAAAAGTATTTTTTGGTTCCAGCCTCTCAAAGGTGAAGATTTGCAGATTTTCTGGTTTAAATTATTGTTAATTGAATACATTTTTGTGATTGGACAAGTCAAGAAATGTTGAAGACATAACCTTGGGCTCTGAGAAATTGAAATGGTCATATTTCTCTCTTTTTTGACATTTCGTAGACTGTCAAATTACTTGATTAATAGAAAGAATTATCAATATATTAATAGATCGTGAAATTAACTGTTAGTTTCAGCCCGTCAATTATTAAATGTGTTTTTTTCAGACTCGATTAGCCTTTTAAGAGCCTTCTAGTGTGTTCCCAGTTTCATTCAAATTCTCACTCTTTTCTGTTTCAACTATCTTACATTTCACTTTATTCTCTTTTGTTTTCCTCTTCTCCAGGTGTACCACTTGCCCTACAGGTTAGCTGCCAGATATCCGAAGACAAGGATCGGCCGGTTGGCCACATACACAGACAACAGCAGGAAGTTGGACCTGTGTGACGACTACATCGTCCAGAGCAGCGAGTTCTTCTTTGACCGGGACCCTAAAATCTTCCACAACATCTTCAACTTTTACAGGTAAAATAAAATACATTGTAAGATGTGTGCAACACACTTGTTCAGTTTCCCTCGTGTGACCACTTTGAATAATTCTGGACCCTGTTCTCCTGTCTCTGTCCTCTCCATCAGAACTGGAGTGTTGTGTATTAAAGACGAGCTGTGTCCCCGCAACTTTCTGGAGGAGATAAACTACTGGGGCGTCAGAATCAAAAACAGTCAACGCTGCTGCCGCATCTCCTTCGAAGAGAGACAGGACGAGCTGAATGAGCAACTGAAAATACAGAGACAGCTGATAGCAGAGGTTGGCGGTGTGCCTTTTATATTTTTGTAAGTGACATAGAGAAGCATGTAACTGTAGCTCTGGAGACTTGCTGAAGACAGCCTGCTTCCAGATCTGAGTCACTGTTGACATGTCCAGATTCATCAGCAGAACCTCCAGTGGTGTTCTGGTGAATGATAAGAAACCCAGATAATCAGATCCTTTGTGTGAGGGAATAAAGTTTGTGACATTATCAAGCTGTGTCAGAGACAGACAGACAGTGACATCTTAAACACAGTGTTAGTTACAGTCAGCAGTGTGGTCACTGCTCTGTATCACTGATCATGATACATTAGCTAAACCATAGAACAAGGGTGGACAGCCATGTGCAATGGAGGGCCAGCAGTCTGCAGGTTTTCATTGATCCCACTGATCACCTCGGCAGGTGTTTGGTGCTAAACTAAGATGGTGAACATGATACACATTATACCTGCTAAACATCAGGATGTTAGCATGTCATTGTGAGCAAGTTAGCATGCTGATGTTAGCATTTAGCTCAAAGCACCACTGTACCTAAGTGAAGCCTCACAGAGCAGCTAGCATGGCTAAAGACTCTTAGTCTTGGTTTCTACGAGATGTTACTTATCGTGCAGTATTAACACAGGCTAATGAAGACAGCCTGGATATGCTTGCTCACTAACGCAAGCTACATTAGCTAACTTGTTAGGCACAGCTAACAATCCTGCTCCTATCTATTTTTCCTCACTTTATCATACCAAATTTTAGTTAAATGTTCTTTGTAAGAAAACGTGAGAGAATTGCTGAATAGTGGGAGCTAGGGCTAACTGGCTAATAAGTTGGCTAACTTACTGTTGCTACTTAGGTTACAACAACAAACATTGGACTAGGAGGTGAGAACTTTTGTGTTGTGTTTTCCTACATCTGGACACTTCACCCTGCATTAGAACTTATTTATTTACCTCTAGTGGTATCTATCAATGCATATAGTTTTGGTTTTATTCCTCCAGGTTTTGAGATTTCTGCATCTACCCCGATACAATGAAGGTGAAAGGAAATTCATTTGTGGTGCTCATTGAAAAATAACATTTATAAAATTCTGTAGCTATACCTCTTTCCAGAAACAGTTACTATGGATAATCCACAGGACATACTGTACTAAATTGTCCCTATGAAATAATGAATTGGTATTTAGTGTGCACTGATTAATTTTTTCCCCCTCCAGGCTCCATATGTTTAAAAGTGCTGCAAATAAAAATGTCAAGACTGGCTTCATCTGTTCAGCAGTTTGTTTTTTTATTTTCACCTGTGAGATTTTGTCAGTAATCGGCTGGCTGACTCCGAGTCTGTCTGACCTACATTATAAACCACCGCTCCACTCTGCCGTCTTGACAGATGGAGGGTGGAATAAGCTTTTTCTTGGCAGAATGTTTCCATCACAGAGGCCCCACTCTGATGCAAGTTGCTTCCCCATTATGTTTTCTTGACATTTAGTATTTGGTTCTTTAATTCAATTGGGTTTTAAAACTGGATGCTTTTATAAACCTTTAATTCACATTTATTACTGATATACATACTTTAGTTTTTATGTACTGTATATTTTTTACACTTGATGAGTTTTCTGTTTTATTTCTGTGTTTTTGAAGCAGTGATTTATCATTTATCATATTTATCATTTATTTATCATTATCATTTATTTATTATTCAAAAAATTCATTTCATTTTAAAAAAAATTTCCTTGTATGTATTTATTATAATAATAATATCATTTTCTATAATAAATTATGTTTCTCCTGTTTCTGTTCTGTGACTGGGATGTATTTCTGTCCCGTGCCCTCCAGGTGGAGATGGAGGAGAATGAGGCATTATTTCACGGCATGGCCTTTGGGCCGACGCGGAGGAAAATCTGGAACCTGATGGAGAAGCCGTTCTCCTCGGTCACTGCCAAGCTGATGGGGGTCGCCTCCTCCATCTTTGTGCTGGTCTCGCTGGTCGCCATGACGCTCAACACTGTGGAGGAGATGCAGTACAAGGTGTGTGTTTTACTTTGTGTGTGTGAGAAGGGTAAGAAAGCAAACGTGTTCTGAGCAGATTATCTACATTCTTTCTTCTGTTGCATTGGTTTGTGTGTCGAGGAGAGAACACTTCATAAATCATCATTTATGACTTCAGAATTTTGAAAGTCGGCTTCCCAACAACAGATCTTGACAGGAAAATAAACAAGCAGTCATGAATGTTGTGAATTTGATGGCTTCTTGTATTTTTTTTTACTTGTTGCAAGTTTTGAATGCTGGAAGTTTACGTGTGCACTTGAACACATCAATGTGGATATTTCAAAAATGGTCTCTATTCAGTTCAATTCAGTTTTATTTATATAGCGCCATATCATAACAACGTTATCTCAGGGCACTTTGTCATAAAGAGCAGGTCTAGACCGACTCCTTATGTATGGTCTCTGCTCACAACAAAAGCACAACTTTGACACAGAAAAAAATGAAGGTGACTAAATGTCCATGCAATTATCAAGTATCTGTATGTATGGACGTACTGTTTACAAAGCTTGTTATTGATAGGCAGAAACATGCAAAAACACTGAATGGTCCATTAGGAAAGAAGTGAGCATGCCATTTTTATTGGTAAGAAGCAAACTGAGTCAGTGTATTTGAACACAAATCTCGGTTAAACCGGGTTTCTCCAAACTGTTCCTCTCACCATCGGAGCTAATATGGAGTAATAGGTAAACGAACAGTCAAAAACAAGATTTATTTATAATTTAATATTATTTTTTCTTCCAGACGGCGTCGGGCCAGCTCAGTGGCAGGTTCTACGGCGAGTACGTCGAGACGTTCTGCATCACCTTCTTCACTCTGGAGTACCTGCTGCGCCTGGTGTCCACCCCTGACCTCCAGTGTTTTGGACGCAGCGTGCTGAACATCGTCGACCTGATCGCCATCTTGCCGCACTACCTGCAGATGGCCCTGGAGTGCTTCGAGGACGAGGACACACACCTGCACTCGGGGGACATCAAGACCATGGCACGTGTCGGAAAGGTAAAAGGGGGCCAATGGGAGAGATGATGAAGAGATTATGAGATTTATTTGTCTCACCCATATTTATTGGTTCTTCTTCTGTGTTTTTTCTTTTCTGTAGGTGGGTCAGGTTCTGAGGATCATGCGTCTGATGCGAATCTTCAGGATCTTGAAGCTCGCTCGACACTCGACAGGCCTCAGAGCCTTCGGCTTCACACTGAGACAGTGCTACCAGCAGGTCTGACTGTACCTACAGCTTGTGTCAAATAAGCCAATTATAGGAATCAAAAAAAGAGCAATAACTTTTTACTTATATCGCATACTCATACTACCAAATCTAGTGAGATTTTGATGCAATTTATAGGCTCAGCAGTGAAGAAAGTTTAAAATGTGTGAGTGGAAATGGGCGTGGCCTATATGGATAGATACATGTTGGACTAATGAATCTGAGAGTTCTACGCCTCACAGTTATGAGCAAAATCACAAAGTTAACATGAGGAAGAAAATAAAATGTGAAAAGATAAAATGTGTTTTGCGTGCAGGTGGGCTGCTTACTGCTCTTCATCGGCATGGGCATCTTCATGTTTTCAGCCATGGTGTACACCGTGGAGCACGACGTTTACAACACCAACTTCACCTCCATGCCGCACGCATGGTGGTGGGCCGCTGTGAGTCGACACTCGCACACACATAAACATGTGCACACTAACATTCAAATAAACTGTTTATTAACCTGCTCCCATGACTTTCTGGCAGTGTTTACAGCAAGCTAAAAACTTGGGCACTGATATGTGTATTGCCCTCAGCCAGTGAGGTTTTCCGAAATACAGCAGCCCGTATACTCAGTTTAAAAAAAACACATATGCATAGACAAGTGGCTGTGACATGAGCAGCATTGTTCACATACTTGTCTGCGTACTCTGTGTGTTCCTGGAGGACGAAAAAGTGAATCCACTAGTGTCCTCTTTCCACCAAATTAGCTCTGGTTCTTGAACAGGTTCCTTCAGGATTCTTGGAACCTTGGCGAACCAGCCCCCATTTCCACCAGTTTTGAGCGGAACCATTGTAATAAAGGATGTGTCATCAACGGGGGGCGTTGCACAATGCACAATGGAAGTAAACTGTAGTAGCAAGATGGCAGACCGCGTTGATTACCTGCAAGCTTTTGTTCTGTTATTACAGATATTTGTTTTTAACCAAAAACAAACATGAACCAACTATGTTGGTTAATTAATAAGAAGACGTAGAAGACTATTACCATAGTAGACAATACACCATTGTTGCCTTCTTCATCCTCTCTTTTCAACCTGTAGAATAGGACACGCCCACTGATGTTGTCAGATTTTTTGGTTCTAGCTGGGAACCAACTTTTCAGGTTCCGAACCAATTTATTTTTGGTCAAAATGCTCCGAATGGTGTTAGTCAGGGATGAATCATCTGAGATTGTCCAGCGGCTGATGTCTTCTTCGCTGCTTTGGTATTTAATGTTGCCTGTTGTTATTGTAAAAGGAAGTTTTTTAATTGCAGCATTCCCCCTTTAATGGTAAAATTGTAGATTTAAACCAGTTTGTAGAGTAAGCTGAAATGTTTGAAATTGTATAGTTGTTGAGGGGTTCGTTAAGTATAAAAGGATGTCGTCTGCATATAAAATGATTTTGTGGTGAAAATATCTTGTTTGTATACTTGTAACACAGTCATGTTGGCGAATGGCAGATGCGAGGGGTTTGATGAAAATGGCAGGAAAGTGAAATGTTGACTGAAATGTGACATAGCTATATTGATAATAACAGATTGAGTTATAGAGAGTTTTGATCTATGGAATGAACGACTCCCCAAAACAAAATCTCTCGAGTAATGAAAAGGTCCACATACCTTTATAAAAGGCTTCCTGAAATGTCTTCTTTGAGATATACTGATTAGACTGAATAGAACCATAAGTCCATGTTTGAGTAAGGCTAACATCAATTATAAGGACAATATTTGAAAAACAAAACTGATCATGTCCTCAACATCTCAATTTTGGAGTTACGTCTTTACATTAAGTATTTTCTTGTTTGCTCTGTCTTCCTCCGTGTCTCTTTCATCCTTCAGGTGAGTATTTCCACAGTGGGCTATGGCGACATGTTCCCCGAGACCAACCTGGGCCGTATCTTCGCCTTCGCCTGCATCTCCTTCGGCGTCATCCTCAACGGCATGCCCATCTCCATCCTCTACAACAAGTTCTCCGACTATTACACCAAGCTCAAGTCTCACGAGTACACCGCCGTCACCAAGGCCCGCGGGAAGGTGCATTTTGCCAGGAGGGCGGCAAAGAGGCTGGCCCGCCTGCAGTGAGCCAGGCTGTAGATTTCCAAGTGTACGGTAAGATTTGTCTGGAAGGCAGGACTGACAGTCAGGAATGTGATCAGGACAGCAGAGGCTGCCATTTTATGGAGCATTCTGTACAGGCCATTATACCATGCCTGTGGAGAACTACACTGTAGGAGTCATGGCGGTTTGAACCAACAACCTGCTGAGAAATCTCCAACTGTCTAGACCTTAGTTAATACACTTTTGAGTTCAACATTTCCAAGGGTCCAAGGTCAGGACTGTATTTTTCCTGAAGGGACATTTAATTATGCATCCTTTCATCCATCCATCCTCCATACCTGTTTATTCCTGTTACGCCTCTAAAACACCCTCTGAATCTCAATCTGTGGTGCAGGTTTGGGTGTAGACTGGAAATCCAAAAAATGTTGCTACATTTTTTCTTTTTCATTTATTTGCCAAAATGTTATGTACTCATCCTTACACTCTTTTTAATCTGCATACATCTAATGCTAAAGCTGCCTGTATCTTTATCACCATCGTCACCGTCATCTACTCGTCCTCCACCCACCCTCTATCCATTAGTCTCTAAAGCTCACAAGTAATCCAGGATCCAGGAGCGGACGACGACAGGACTGAAATAAATCATAAGTTGAAGACCTGACATCTGGAGGATGGATAATAGACCTGTTTATCTGCCCCATGCGTCTCTCTAATAACAAACCTGTCTCTTTATCTTGTCGCCATAGAGCTGTGTGCGTGTACGGAGTCACAGGGTCATCACTCCTGAATGTCATGTTTAACACTGAATCCCCAAGCTGAACTGATTATACTAAATCATCAGCGTCACTGACTGGATCAGTAGTTTTCAGCACCGGAGCTCCAACTCAGCTGTAATTTACAGTATGTTGTTACTTCCCAGTTAAAAGCTTATTGAAAGACCGCGAAAGCTACTAAAGGATCAAGAGGTGATCAATGTGTGATCAATGTTTTTGGATAGGTGACTACTGAGCTAATAAATTAATATTTTGACATTTTGGGAAATGCACTTCTTTGCTTTTTTGCAGAGTTAGTTGAGAAGATGGGTACCAGTTGTTTCTGTAAAATAAATATAAAGCGACAAGCCAGCAGATAATTAGCTTAGCTTTGCATAAAGACTGGAAACATGGCTCTGTCCGAAGGTTTAAAAAAAAGTCTGTCGTCACTGTGAGGTTGCCAGGCAGCCAGCGGAGACTCCAGGGAGTTACTGCTCCTGGCCAAGAAATAGTCTGGCACATAACCCCCCCATTAAACCCAACTTGTTATTGTTACTTCTTGGTTTTTGTACTGATTGAACAAACAAGATGAAGCATGTTAGTTTGAGAGCTTAAGAGGTGTTGGTATCTGTCTCCTGGCTATAGCTTTATATTTAACAGACAGATATTAAAGTCGTATTGGTTCTCATCTAACTCTCAGCAAGAAAGCTAATTAGCGAATTTTTCCGAAATGTCGAACTGTTCCTTTTCAACTTTATAAACAATGTTCATATATTTCTTGTTTTGTAAGTGAACATAACAGTTGGAAGCAGCAACAGAACTAACCTTCTACTGAACTGAAGACAGAGTGAGCGCTGTAATGTCACAGCGTTATTAACGGTGATGCCATCAATTAGCTTAGGGAAAAAAAGAACTACCTAGTCTTAAATTGAAATTAGGATTTAAAGTTTTTTCCTTTTTCATTATTGGTGGATTTGACTTGTGTGGTATAGAATTTGTCTAATTATCCTTACCTTACCTTGCCTGGATTGAGCAGAATGCCCCAAATGGAAAATTCTGATCAGTTTAGTGCATCAAGAAGTCTGAGGTTGAGTTTTCTGAGATCCAAGATGCCAAAGAGCAACTTCAAGCTCCTTTCTTTTCAGGTAGAACAAGATAAGAGAAAGAAAAATGTGGAAGTCCATGCCTGCCAAGGAAATAATTTAATCAAATTACGTGCACACTTTATTTCACTTTATCAATTTCAATTCATTAGAAAAGAACTAAAATAAGAACAAAGTTAAGATTTTAAAGTGTAGTTTGCATCAGTCAATTTCAAGTTATGCTAAGGAGTACGCAGAAAATGATTTGGCATATTCTATATATTGTAACACCAGCCCTGGACTTCCACAGAAAACCCCTGTGTATGTTTGCTGGGTTAGAGAACAGCAGTTCCAGTTTATCTGATTACATTGAAAGCATTTAATTATTCACCATCTGGTTAAAAAAGTATGAGATACAATAAAGTACTCATAATAATCTTTATTTTGGAACAAATTTTCTTTTCAGTGGATACAATTATCACTCACAAGGTACAAAATCGTACCAAAAAAATATGAAACTGAAGACGGCACAAATAATCAGGACTACTGGACAGAACCACCTGTCACAAGCCCTCGTTAAAGGGCCATTTCACTCAAATTACCAAAGCACCTTAAGGTTGTACGTAGCCATGGTTTCGGTTTTATTTATTCCAGGTTTTGAGATAACGGTCTGTTTTGTATTGAGCAATAGGGACAAATATCCTGTAAAAGAGATTTAATTTTAAAATGTTATCTTTCAGTGCTGTGAGCACCAAAATTAAATTCCATTCGCCTCAGGCAGAAATCTCCTGGATCAAAAAAACCCAAAACTATCTGCATGGATAGACAAGACGAGAGAAAAGAGGACGGTGATGTTTTCTGTGATTTGGACAAAACTCCACTGTCTGTATACCATAAATTCTCAAATAGTTTAATCAATTTTATTTACCTCAACTGCAAAGACACCCAGCTCTTTATTTGAAACAGGCCTTTTTTTCTCAAATGTTTTGTCATGTTTTAGTAAGAAGTCTCCTTGGTTTATGAGCTGCTCCTGTTTTAATTTGCCGTCACTGAAAACTCAACACTTCCTCCATGTTTATGTACTGTCTTGATAAATTTCTCACAGTATATATTTCCACAGCACTAGCTCCAACAGTACAGAATCATGTCATATTCACCAGTTGGCTCTGAGATTCACACACTAATTATTTGCAGTTTTTTCCATTCGGTGTTGAGCTATGGTCAATTAAACTCACCACTTCCTGCAGAGGTTTCACTTTAAAAGCCTTCAGCGGCTCAAAGGGCATAGTTCTTCTTTTACCCGGAAAGCTTTTGATGTGACATGTTGAATTTCATTGATAGTAGCTTAACAGTAGAAGTGACTGGGAAGAATACTATTTGTGTATAAAAAAAAAAAAAGAATCTTAGAGCAGCAGCATATGACATGACTTTGTTTTTGTACTGATGCAATTAGTACAACGGAGCTATTTGAGGATTTATGTAACGTGTACTGTTCATGTGTTGTAAAACTGGCAATCTGTGTATTTTACCCCGTTTTTTTGTAGCATCACCTTGTCCACCAAAACACTTTTATTTCATTATTCACGTCCATTTTGGCCATCAGGGACAGATACGACACAACAGTGTTCCAGGTTGTAGCCACCTCCTGAAGACGTTCCCATTTGCAGCTACAAACACTTGCAGTCTTGTAGGCGTTTTCTGGAAAAGGACCCACTGCTGCACAGGAAGTGATGCGTTTACAGTCACCAGTTTGTTTGAAATAAAAAGTCTCTACTTGTTTAGATTCTCCAGCAGGATTTTAGCTCCTTGGTTGTTGCTGATGCTGCTGAGCTCTGATTTGATGGACTCGAGCGTCGCCTTCACCTCGGCGGCCACAGGCTTGTCACAGCTGTTCAGGAGGCTGCACACAGAAACAGATTTCAAAAAGGTTGGTGAGCTTGTGACCAGGTACTCTCGCACAGTCCGCTGCCCGCCTGCTCAGAGCACCTTTGTTCCTCCATATGTTGGTTACTCTATTTGGTGAGAACACACAACCCCCTTTATTCATGTTTTATTCATCTTTCCACTTTCATTCTACGTTCAACCAGCTGACATGTGGTCACACAGAAAAATTACTTT
The DNA here is from genome assembly GCA_002120245.1 of Maccullochella peelii. NCBI lineage: Eukaryota > Metazoa > Chordata > Actinopteri > Centrarchiformes > Percichthyidae > Maccullochella > Maccullochella peelii. The sequence goes on along the minus strand of LKNJ01001576.1, from coordinate 50,321 downwards.
GATTCCAATTATGGCATTAAAGCCAGCGAGGCAGAGTAAAGATTGAGTGATTCTTACCAGCCCTGTCATCTAAGAGCGACTGATTTAAAAAATATATATATTTTGCATGTAAAACAGTCAAATCAAACTTTTCAAATAATTTCAGAAATACAACATGAAAAAAATGACACCACAGTCACCATGACAAAGAGAGCACTGTGTTTGAAACTTGACCATGACCTGCACACGCCAAAGTGTTCATGAAAATAGATATTATCACTTACTTCTAGTGGTATCCATCCATGCAGATAGATTTTGTTTAATCTGTCTCTGAGGTTTCTGCCTCCACCCCAACACAACACAACGGAGTTCATTTGTGGTGCACCCAGTATTGACTAATTACATTTAAAAAAACATAACAGAAACATCTCTTTCCAGAAACAGTGTCCAGGTAACTCTGGATGATTCTTCAGTTCTCTCTAGCACTACTACTGAAATAGTCCCTATGAACACTGATGACAGACAGGTTGTGGATTATATAGAGAAACTTGGACACTGTATGTCATTTTAAGTGTGTGTGTGTGTGTACACACTGACCTGCAGAGCACCATGGCTCCTCTGTTGACTTTGACCCAGCTCTTCAGTTTGTCTGTTCCCACTGTGTCCACCAGTATCCTGCCGAACCGCTCTGAGAAGGTCAGTGAAGTAGACATCAACAGGGGAACGGAAGGAGAGGGAAATAGAGGGGAACAGAGAAACGGCTGATGTTATTCATATTTTAAAGTTACATTTAGTCCAAGGAGGTTATGTTTCTGTCATCTTAAAAACTTCACTGACTTCAATGCAATTTGGTGGAAAGTTTGGCCATGGGTCAACAGTTTTTGGTGCAGTTGGCACCCTCTTGTGGTTATTTTGTGTCATACAGGCAAAATTCTTGGTTTAATATTCTTAAATATCTTTTTTTTCCCCCCAATTGTATTTTCTATTCCAGGTGCCAAAAATGGCATATCTCCTTGCTGTTTTGTACAACACAAAAATCTATAAACTGACTTTAATATAGAAAAACTTTTAACTTTTGGTTCACAAATGGAGCAGGGACAAATGTCCAAGTGCAACAGACTAGAAGAAGATTTGAGCATTTCAGAAATATGTTCAGATCAGCGCTGTTGCAAGTGTTCAATCATTCCTTTATTTTGCTAAAAATCAAGGATTTTTCAAGGAATGTGTTCGAATTCAAGTATTTTCCTAACCTTGAAAACATAACGGTTAAAATTAAGCATTTTTCAAAAAAAGGCACCTTTTTAGTGACTTCAAGTCTCTAAATTCATTTTCATAGCATGGTGACAAACTGAAATGAAACTGGTGTTTACCTTCCTTGCCAGCCTCTGCCAGTGTCATGTCCTGCTCTATGAGCCATTTCAGCACCAGGTGTCCTGCAGGATGCTCGGCCATGTGAAGCTGCAGCACAAATACAAACAGAGAAAGTGCCCTTACATTAGTCTGTGAGGAGAACCACTCTAGCAGCTTCTCTTGGTAACCATCCGACCAATAATAATGCAATAAACTGTTTAGTTGTTTTCCCTATCATGATTATTAAATCTGAAAAAATAAAGCCAAGCAGGTGTTTGTCAGAACCTTCTACAGTTTAAGGTTCAAAGTCATTACAATGGCTGCGGATCAAACCTCTAAAAACGTGTTTGTAGCTTTCTGTACATCAAAACTGTCAAGTACTGAAAGTTGGCATTTTAATGATCAGATTCATAATCTTGTTTACTTATTCTCTGATTCGACTGTTTAAATTTAACTTTAAGATTTAAATCCAAGTTGAGCTACTTTTACAGTATTTACAATAGTGGACGTTTTTGTGCAGCTGCTGGTGTTAACAGCTTTTTTTTCTAAAAAGGTTTTGTAGTAAAATGTGGGTATTGAACAAAGTCTCTCTGGTATAAAAGCCGAGCCTTAGTCACAGCTCATTTTCAAACACATATTTAACACAAACTGTAATTAATGCATTTTTCACAGTGACGCATTTCTATCTAGCAAATGGTTTTACTTGATAAATGACTGTAGAGCCATGCAAGCAGTGCTTAAAGCTAAATGCTAATGCATGCTAACATGTTCACAATGCCAATGCTAACATGTTAGTTTAGCCTAAATGCAAAGTATAGCTGAGGCTGATGGGAAACTGCTGTCACATTAATTTTTACATTAATCAGGAAATCAGTCACACTTCTCTCTCACACACAGACCCCCTACCTGCCCGTTGGTCCCTCCTGGCGCTAACTCCTGATTGGCCAGCTGAGCCACGGCGGTCATGGCGGGCCGCAGGTCCCCGCAGGCCGACGCCAGGATGTCACTAACGGTGACGCTGGTCGCCTTGTCCATCACCATGGCAGCAGCGTTATCACGGAGATACTCCAGCAGCGAGGGGGAGACAACTTCCAGCAGCTCCTTCCTCCGAATCGCCATGTCCTTTTTACTGAAGAGAGGAAGACGGAGCTGATGTTCCTGTCATTCATGTTGGGCCTTAAATAGTTCACATCACTCTCTACTGATTCAACTGACTTCCTTCCTTCCTTCCTGTTTGTTTCTAACAAAATCAACGCAAAGACTTGAAATTGCTGCACTTGTCTTATTTATATATTTGATATTTACTAATCATTTTGGGGCTTACTCATTTTCCAGCCAAAAACTGTGACTCTGGTCTGCTTTTTACTGACAGCTGTGACATCGGTTACCTCTTTATTTTTAACAGCGACAGGATTTTTGTGGAAGATCAACACACACACAGACACACACAGTTGTTACCTGTGTGCGTTTCCGTCTCCTTGCTCCAGCACCTTGATGATCTCCGGCAGCAGGTGAGCAGGGTCTCTGGGGCTCAGCAGGTACAGCAAAACCTTTTTACCGTATTTATTACTGATGACCTCATCCAGAGACGACAAGATCTCCTGAACAGGTGAGACGAGATTTTTAGACGATAACTACAACTCCTTTAAATCCGCATCATCCTTGTGTTTGATTTTTGGAAAAACTGCAGTCACTTAAATAATCAGGATTATCATTGAGTCTCATTTCATCACTTACTGAGAGAACGGCCTGTTTGACCAGCTTGGTGTCGTCCACGCAGTCGAACATGGCCAGAAGAACCAGGTGACCAAACTCTCCCTGTGGAGAAATAACCGTCAGTCAGTCTGAGGAGGTTTAACAGCTGATACATGAACAACATGAGTTTAGAAGACAAGCAGGAGTTCAGGTTTACTAAGTCTAACTAACTCTCTGGACTCTGGACTGATGATTGAGCCCAGATATTTCTATGTTCTCAGCTGGTTTAGTGTGGACGTAGTCCTACTTTGACTCTTCCCTCCAATAAACCCAAAAACAACCCCAAATAAACATTTACCCTCAGTTCAGGGTTCACATTTCCTCCTGGTAAATAATCATCATTTTGAGTCTGATCTTTTCTAAAATCCAATGAGCTACTAAAGTACTGACAGCTTGTTTCTATTAATGGATGAATGGAGCCCCACTCACCGTGGCAAACTTCACCATGTACGTCTTCATTGTTTTGATTATGACTTTTCTGTCCTGAAACATGAAAGAGAAACAAAGACACAGTGACATTTATTTAACCAACGCTTTTATTTCCTGCCACTGAATGGCTAATTCCCTTAACTATTGATGTTGATGTAAAGCACTTTGTAACCTGTGTTAAAAAAGGTGCTATATAAATAAAGTCTTACTTACTCATTTACTAATGTAATCCAGACACGTGTATATGAAGTGTGGAAAGTGCCATTCTAACGATTACCAGGAGAAGGATAAGGAGGAGTCTGATATCGCATCACTGCCATACCGTGTGGAATTCTGAAGGGAACTAAAAGGCTGTTTACAGATCTTGGGGATTACTGATGTCACGTGAGGCAGCGTCGGTTGGTGCTGAAGACTACAAGTTTGAAAATGAATTAAATCTGGGGGCGTGGAGTTAGAAAGAAGTCGGGCCCCGACGGGTCGGTCCGGGTTCGTACAAATATTTTGAGTTCGGGTCGGGTTTGGTCACATCACACGTGACATGGTGCTTCCTTTTCAGTGCTGGGGTTGGTTATTTACGTGACAAGACATGAATGCAACACACAGGCGGTAAATATTCATATAGCCTAGCTAAGGATGGAGGACGTCACCCATGCGGGGAATTCCGACAGTACAGAGACATGTCCATTTGCCTCAGCTTACATTAACTGCGTCGGGCTTGGGTCGGGTCTGGACAGAAATATGAGGCCCGAGCTGCACTCTAAACCCCTAAAGGCTTTGATCCTTTCATAGCCACGCTCACACTACTCAGAGAATGAGGGTTACACCAGTAACCTAAAGATATTTTAGTTACACTGAGCGTCATGTGTCATCAGCAACATTTCCCAGGTTTCTGATCCACTATGCAGGTATGACTTTGACTCTTCCACATCCCAGACAGTCATTTCTGTCACAGGAATCAGACTTTCACCTCAGGATGTCATTTATTTTTTCCTATAATACAGCGAGTGCACACTTACAGCTCAAAGAAGACCCACATGTTGATGCTTCCTATAATATTCTGAATATTGTCCTACAACATGTTATTTCATATCAGTGACCCCCATGCAGAGTTTGAATCAGCTGTCAGTAAAGTTACAAAATAATAATATATGGCGATATATAGGAGACGCACTTAGTGACGACGTGTATATCACACGTTACACAATGTATGTTGCAAACCCCCTTTCTGTCATACATGTCACATGACAGTCTCCTTTGTTAGGTTATCCGGGGCACTATCCACACTTCTTACATGCACACCTGCATTTCATCATCAAGAACTGCACTTTATTTGGCTCTATAGTGTCTAGCTTGGGTCTTCTTCTTCCACTCCTGTATACTTCATATTGCTTGCATGATTTTGACAACAGATTGCTGCTCATTGTCTTCGGTGTAGTTCTGTAGTCTGTGTGTTTGAGCCTGGCTGCAAACTAAAATTTCCTTTGTTTGCCTTCCGTGTGTGTGTGTGTGTACACACCTTGGCCGTCCCGTGCCACAGACAGTGCATTGCCACTCGCGCTCCATCGTGTGTGTGAGCCATGTAGACGACCGCCTCTCTGATCGACTCGATCATCTCCTGCTCACACAAAACAAATACAAACCAAAGAGAGGAAACATGTTAATACAGTCAGCACTAAATTAACTTATTGACCCGTCCTTTATTGAGAAATACTTCTTTGCTCCTGTGAAGCTCTTATATTTATAGTCGTTTTTTTGTCGTCTTCTTCGCAGCTCAAACTTTCTTAACTTCTTTGACTTTCTTTTGTTTTATTTTACACCGCACTGCACCTTTGTTTGAAGCCTTACTAGAGAAATGTACTGCCACGCAAATCTTTTGTAATTCTACAACATTACGTGAGATGTCAAAGAGCTGCTCACCGTTCTCGGTTTGTCAGGAGCAAACAGGAAGAAGTCCAGGAAGACTTTGTGGACCAGAGAGTGTTTGATCACTTGTTCTCTGAAACACAACAGAAGCTGTAGTTACATGTTAAACTCTACATATTAATGAAATGCAATCAAGTGAAAAAATAAATTACTTTCAAATTTCATTAAATTAGATAAAGAAAGTGGGGAATGAATGGGGGAAAAAGTAAAGGAAAATAAAGCTGCAAACATATATTCATACTTGTGTTTCTTATTTAACTTTTACAAGAAATAAATAACCAAACTGTGTAGCTAAGAAACCAGGGGGATTCAAGGAACTCATCTAACTGACTTAAAATGTGACCACAACTGTCAAACTGTCGCATGGAGGACCAAAACTGCCAAAATGAAAAATTAATGAATAAATGAATATGCCATTAAATGCACCAAAAATAATGTTAAAAATAAATGTAGGCATTAATTAATTGATCAAATGTGATTTCTGTTTTAATTTGCTTCTGTATTTATTTACTTTTGTATGAATTGTCCAATTTATTTACTTTCCCATTTAATTTTCCATTTTATTTATTCATTTATAAATGTATTTCCGTATTATTTTCCCTTTGCATTTTCTTGTTAATTCTTAAAATGTTCATTCTTCCATCACAAAAATATTGATTTTCAATTTCTCTTCCTCGTCGGTGCCATTTTACCTGAAATTAACATGATATCGCTTTGTTCTCTATTTGTTTTTGTTTTAGTATTTTCTCGCCTTACTTCTGGGCCATGGGTGTGAGAATCTGCTTCATCTCGTCGATGATGTTGTTCAGCTTGTCCGGGTTCGCCTCTGCTACTTTCTCAATGGTGTTACAAACTGACGACTGGACACACAGGCAGAGGCACACACACACACAACCAAAGTGAGGGAGGACTGCCAAATATCATGGTGTATAATAATATCTGGAAGCGGCTCAACACTATTGCATGCAGGTGTGTGTGTGTGTGTGTACCTTGCAGACAGTGAAGGTGTTCCCGTACAGCCCCTCAGTGAGCATGAGTCTCTGTGCGAGCACGGCTTTATCGTTGTAGGCGTACTCGATGATGGACGAGGCGGCAGCGTGCCGGAGCATCGCCCGCACGTGACCTTTGAATGTTTGCATCACGGCCGCCATCAGCTCCTTGTTCCTGTGGAGGAAACACACACGCACACACACTGGCTCCACCTTCAAAAGCAACCTGATAACCTTTCTATCTACTCTGGCTCATGCTTAGTTACTTCATGTTGGTGAGGTGGATGTGAGGGTTTGCACATCATGTTTTTGTGATTTTATGCAAAGCGTATTGAGTTGACTTGTATTCAAATGTTGTATATAGATAAAACCACCCTGCCTACAGTGTTTAACATACAGCTTGTGTCTTGCTGATTTCAATACGGACGTCTGCTGAAAGAGACAAGAAGAAGAAACCTATCTGAAGCCGACTCACCCGTACATCAGCAGTTTCTTCACCACGTGTCTGCCGTACTGCGACTTACACAAACCGACGATGTCATCTGCGGGAGACAACAAAGTTAATCAGCCGTTCTACTCGTATGGAGATCAGGTCAGCTCCAGATCTTCCAGCCATAACACTCATGACCCGCTGATTAGGTCTTGATGTCAATGGGGAAAAGATTCACCTCATAGACCCATGCCACGATACGGACGCTGTCAGTATTTTGAAATACGTTGAATTCCAGTAAGAAACAGCAGCTAGGTTTGTGTCCCAGACCACCAACAGGCAGCACAAAATAAGACCTTAAATACTTAAGTGAACATTTTAAGAAAACCTTAAGGAGAAGACTTTAAGGAAAATCTTAACATATGGTGTTTTGTGCATCCGGCCCCAGGGCTCTGACCCTATCACTACATGCTAACAGCTGGTTCTGCACTCTGAGCTTCCCTCTTTCCCACACGTTACCTTTGGAATTTGTGCAGTTTAAGGCATAAAAAACAACATGTTGATCTATCCATAAGTCCACAGTTATTTTGTTTGTTTTCTGCTGGAATCAAAACAACAGAACAGCTGAAACTAAGACAGTAAGGCCATATTCACACCAAATCGGGATATGTTCAAATGAATGGGAGGACTGGCGTTTTCGCAGCAGCGCCTGATTTGGTCTGAATACGGCCAAACACTATACAACAGCTGAAATCTCCAGTTATGAAAGGAGCACAATGAGGGCAGCCGCCATCTTCACATGTCCGTGTGATGTGAACACGGGGAATCAGACAGATACAGTAACAGACAGTATAAAAAGGCAGCAGGTGGAGAAGCCGAACTTGTCTCGCTCACCTTTGAGCTCCTCAAACGCTTCCCGCCTCTGCTCGTGGCTGCCGAACTGGATGAAACACTGCAGCACTCGCACGGAGTCGTGGGCAAACGCCATCTTGAGGCAGGAGAGCGCAGTCAGAAACCACAGGCCACAAGATTTCACAAGGTGAAGCCAAAATACAAGATGGAGCTCCATTTTTCCTGGAGATCTTTCCCAGTACAACAGTGCGAGTCTTCCTGTCTGACTGCTTGTGTTTCTTGACCCTTCAGACTTACTTGTGCCGTCTCCCGTGTTCCTAAATCTCAGCTATTAACTTAGTGAGTCCAATGTAATTACTGATAAATCTAATGGACAAACCTACAAAAATAAGACCCACGTCATAATAAAACCACTCCATGTAAATTAAACAAAAATGAACCCTGTCTATTGGTACATTTGCAGATTTTAAAGGGAAAATGTCCAATGGTTGAATGGCAGCTGACAGTATGATTAAAAAAAACAAAGAGCGCCACCTACAGAAAATGCATCCTTATAAAATCTTAGGACAGTCATGTCCCACACCTTTTGATTGACAGGTGATCTGTGTGCATTTAGAACAAAATATGCTGACCAGACATACTTTCTTTTTCTCCCAGAAACACGCCAGGGATTCTGTTGGGTTTGCAGAGCGAGACTCACCTGTTTGATCTTCCCGCGGATCAGGTCATGAAGCTCCTTCATCAGTTTCTTCTTCATGTCGTTGTCGCAATTCTTCCTGTTGACACACATACACCACCACCAGTCCATCAATGAGCAGTCAGCCGCACGACATTCACGCTACAAAAGTATTCTACCAGGAATGTGGGCTTGGATGCAACTGCCCTAGTGAGCAGAACCCGACCTTTGGCATTTTTCAGATATCTTCAAATACTCTGTGACGTTGTTACTTATTATTAGTTATCTGTTTTATCAGTCTGCATGTATGTGGGGCTAGTCTTACTACACATTATCTGTAGTGGAATGTTTCAGTTCAACTTTTATTTTCTTTTTAGTTCAAAAGGAAAATAATGCTTAGAGAAAGCCAAACTGTGTGTGTGTGTGTGTGTGTGTACCTCCTGAGGTCTCCCCACACTCGTTTCGCCTGACAGATGATCTGGAACATGTCCTTCCTCTCCGCCTGCTGTCTGCTGCTCTTCAGCTCCCTCTTCCTCTGCTGCCTGTTCTTCTTCAGCTCCTCCGCCGTCAGCTCCTTTGTCCTCGGCTTAAACTCTCCTTTCTTCATCTTCTTAGCCACCTGACCTGGTCTCACACACACACACAGAAATCACTTTCAACATTTTGACACTTCAGCATTGATCATCAAGGAAAGATGCAGACTGGAGTTATTGTTTTGCCTTAACTAGATAGCTCAATTCTCAGAGTGTGTGCAGTGGCCAGAACGGACAAAGGTAAAGATGTTCCCCTAAATTCCTATTATCTAATAATCTATGAACACTTCATATTAGATACACTAAGTGTTTAGGTCAGTTAAGGTCATCCTGTAACAAATGGAGCCAGCAATAGCTCCAAGTCAAAAAGTCGAGCCAAGAACTAGTTACACAAATCATATGTGGGCTCATTATTTCATCCTTTGGAACGGATGCTGCATCCAAGCTGACCTTGTTATGGAGTTTGATGGAAAAATAATAAGGGCAGTAACTCTACCCTATTCATCCCCCGTACTGTGACTTATTTTCCTTTAGTGATGAGCTGGGACAATGCACATAATGTTATTGTGAGCATTTATATTTGTATATTTAAATTTAAAAATGTTGGCACAGTACATTCGAAAAGTAACTGAATATAATGTGGGGTTTTGCAGTCGTATAGTGTGCATACAGGAAAAACTAAATCAGATGTTCATGTTGATAATATCCCTATAATAAGATTATTGTTGGCCTTTATTATTTAGTGACAGCTGAAGAGAGACAGGAAAGGTGGGAGAGAGAGAGAGGTGATGTCATGCAGCAAAGGGCCCAGGTCAAAATTGGGCCCCCATCCCTTTTGTTTTAGTGTATATAGTATTTCAAGCTGTACTTGTATTACATTTATATATTAATTGTACTCATATATATATATATATATCTCATAACTGTTCCTTGCAACTTGAACTAACCAGTTGTACTGTTATTTTTAGTTTGTTGTCATGTGGCGTGTAGACTCGGTGAGGGCTACTTGTGAATCCAGGAGGGACACAGACACAAGAAGGAACTGCGACTGAAAACATTAGCTGCAAACTGATCGTTTGCTCACCTTCACCGTCTTCTTCTTCCTTTTTCACTTTAAAAGGCAGTTTCCTCTTCTGCGGCCCCTTGTCGGCTTTGGAGAAAGGAAATTTGTGTTGTTTCTTGTCGCCATCTCCACCCTTCCCCGGCCTGCCCTTCCTCTCTGTGTTGTTGTATGGTTTGAAGGGCTTTTTACCGCCTGGTTTTCCACCAAGTTTGGTCCCTATGGAATCTGGACATAAGTGAGACATACCAATGACAAATCTGGTTGAAAGCGATGGCGTACACAGCTGGTCAATGTGAACCACAGCTTACCTTTTCCTTTCTGTGTAAACTTCTTTCCACCTTTAGGAGAATAGGGTTTTTTGGATTTAGCCTCCATCCTAACATGCGTCCCAGAGAGAAACGGGAGACAAGGACAGCAGCAGAAAGACAGACATACAAGTAATCAGAAATCTGGGCTCCAAAAATGTTTACATACCAAAGTCCCACATATTTCCAGGCCTATTTAGTGACTGGTGACTCAGACTAAGCAGTAAGTGTACCTAAGCTGAAGGTGTCTGCAGAAATGAAGCACTACAATAAAATACATTTTCAAGATCAAGTATCACAATCTTGAAATGGCTCTAAGTATCTTACACTTAAATATTTGGACAAAGCTTGCAGGAAAGTTTCATATGATTTTTGTCTGCATGTCGGTATGAAGGGAGTTAGATTTATATAGAAGAGGTAAATGCAGAAGATCAGTATTAAATCTAAGCACATTAGGTTCAAAATAGAGATAAACATTAGGTTGGGCTTCAGGAATCAGATAAAATATGTATTTTGAATTTCAAGGCCTAATATTTAAGACATTAAGGACAAACGTAAGACGTAAACACACTTTAAGACATATAAATATGCAGGTTGAGATTCTACACAGGCACATCACATAACCTAGAACAGCAGTGGGTGTTTATGGTATTTATACCGGCTCTTGGCCAAAGTATTCCCATTGTGTGAGATTTTGACAATTCAGGGGGAAATATTGTTCTTTTAATCTTTTATCTGCTTTTAACTTTGCAGAGCGAGATTTAAGCGCAAATAATACCAAGTTCTTACAAGAGCTGTTAAAGAGTCAGACCACAAGCAACAAGAAAATGTCTACTAGCTAACGACCCAGGAATAACTAAGTTACCACTCTGAAGAAACTATTTTACGACTACTTACTCTTTTGATACTTAAGCACATTGTAGTAGTAATAATAATTACATAATTTCACATTTTAATGATGCACATTTACTTAAATTTGATTAGTTTTAGATTCTGTTGTCGCTACTTTCACTAGGCTAAGGGGTTCGGGTAACGTTACTTTAGATAGCTATCTCCGACTCTAGATAGCTAGGCTAATAGCAAAAACAATGGATGTCAACAAATGTTACTATACTATTGATAACGCCACGCGCCTCTGTAGTTTATCTGTACTGTTAAAGCGAACAAATATCAAAGTATACAACATTTTCATTGGTGTAACTTACATTCAGATCCACAGACACGCTGTGAAAACCTCTGTCCCATGCGTTCTGTAACCAACGCGGTTTACGGCACAAAACGTCCAATCAAAATGAACATTCGCTGCCGTAAAACGTAGGTTGTTGCGACAACTCTTTATCGCCGAAAAGTAGTAGACCATGAGCTTTTAGCGGTTATATCATCACATTTAACATTTTTGTTCGGCTCAGCAGTCCTACAGTGTATCGACAACAACGTAGTTCTATATTTCTCTCATTAGTCTCTGGCGTTCTCAGCGCGATTGTGAAGCGGCCATGTTTGTTTACAAGGGTCATTTAAAGGGATAGACCTCGTTACTATGGTTACAGGGATACGCGGGATCTACCTACCGCAATCACACCGAATTCAAGAGTTAATCTTAATTCACAACTTGTTGAAATTGTTCATATTTGAAGTTAGATTTGGCCCGTTTTATATATTTTATTTTAGCCTGCTGAAGGATTATACGATTATAATTATAATTATTAGATCATTATAATTCTACAATTTAATTAAAATGTATTGGCTAGTTGACCCCAAGATAAACAACTCGAAGGGAAACTACATTAACCAGCAGGCTTTGCAGCGGAGTGACTTTCCTGGTTGCCAGGCAACGCCTCCAAACTAAAACGGACTTGGGGAGTCTGAAAATTACAGAGCCACATTTTGAAGGTATTGAAGGCATTAAATATGAGTCCAAGTTAGCGTAAAAACGTTTTAGTAGCTGGCTTATGTGTTAGCTTGACACCGAATAGCTCTAGATTTCACGTTTTTATTCGCTCGAGACCATGTTAACGTTAACATAGATGGAACACAAACAACATGACTAGCTACAATACATTTAGCAGGGCAGAATTTTCTGAAGAAAATTTAAGTGTGCTAGCTATTTAAGGTTGAAACATTTGAAATGAATGAAATGCTGAAAGTGTTGAGATTACATTTTAAGTGGCAGTCGAAATACAATTACTGAAAGAAGTTGAAATAGCATTTAAAATAGAAGTGCAATATTTAGTTTATTATTTTTTTATTTAATTAAGTTTACGTTTCAATTTAAATGTAAGACAAGCTGTGAAATGTCAGTAGAAGTGTACCCACTGAAAGCAGATGAACTCTCGGTTAGTTAAAGAATAGGAAATCAAAGCAGTGGGAGCTGTCAGGGGTAGTGGTAAAAACAGTTGAATCATCAGCTGAAGAATAAAAGATGATAGCAGTTGAAAAGTCAGTTGACATGTAAGTGGTCAAACTAGTTGAGGTTTCAGTTGAAGTGGAAGCACTGAAGACAGTTAAAGTGTGTGCACTGTAAGCAGTTGAAATGTCACTTGGCATGTAAGCACTGACACCAGTTAAAACATTAGCTTAAGTGTAAGATCTGAAAGTAATTGAAGTATAACAATCTGTTAATTTACATAAATAATAACTACAAGTTTGTGATTTATCATTAAGAGGTATAATGTAAGCAAATGAGGGGAAAAATGCACAAGCTAATTCACTGATGACCCAAAGCTGCTGTCAAATGTTTCCTCCCTCACAGGCTGTGATACTGAAAACTCAGCGATGCAGCAGGAGGCTGAGGAGGAACTAAACAAGCAGCTCTCTGCAGAAACGTACTATAAGTATGAGGAGCTTCACTCGAGACCGTCCATCACACCTGACTCTGACATCCCAGAGAACCTCCTGCACCTCTCGTATCCTTCTTTGAAAATGTGTTTAAAAAAAAACCTTTCACACCACAGTTCTTCTTGCTTTCTCTCATCATACTTAGCAAATAGAGGCAAGTAAACATTTATCGCGAGGACAGTCCACACACTTTTTGTTCATCAGTTTTTCAACTTGCAAGTTGAGATACAAATATAATAGGAAATTAAGAAAGTTTTACATTAAAATGCTATATACAATATATAGATTACAATGCCTTAGACTATATTAAATAATTGTTCAAGTATTTGTAGCCATTATGTGTATACTATTTATAATATGGGTATAGGTATATAGGCAGGTATAAGTATGAATAATAAATACAATATATATAAATACATTCATAGTGTTATATATAATATATGTGCAGCATATGTACTATACACACACTATACAGTAATAATACAATACTATGAAATATATATATAGAAATTGAAAAGAATACTATGGTATATGATAGAGTATATAACATAATATAAAAACATGATAATAACAATATAGTAGTAATATAGTATTATTAGTGGTATAAACATGTATGTGTTAGATATGTCACTACTAATACTACATAGTAATAGTAAAAATAGTATATATAATGGAGGACAAGGTGTAGGTGTATATTTGTAAACAAGCAATTATTATTAATATTATTATAGGACCTTTGGTAACATAATAAAATAATCTAAAGTAAATCTCATGTAAAGCTTGAGTGAATCTGGTCTTGAACCTTAATTCCTCCCGCATTCAGTCACTCCTTTGGCTATGACAGCGGGCGCAGGGGGAACCTGCAGCTGCTGGATGACAGAACTCTGGTCTTTATAGCAGGTAACCTGCTCGTCCTGCTAGACGTTTCCACCGCGGAGCAGAGGTACCTCCGCTCCTGCAGTGGAGGAGGAATCGGCTCCATCACGGTAAGATGGCTAACAAGCTACATGTCGTGTAAGTGAGGAGTCACCCTGAGGTTCCAGTCTGTGACTGGGTGCAGGAAACACTGATGAAATTGGTGAACAGACAGATGCGTTTACATTTACTCCAGTACAGCTTTGAAGTCGTGGTACTTGAGTAGTTTTTAGAGGGAAATACTGCAGTATCAATTTGCACATTACAATGGAGGATCATCTAGGATGTTATAGTTCTACTTACTTTTAAGTGAAAGCATCAGTAAATTAACACTTTATTAACACAACTTTTTACAAAATACTAGTGCTAAGTTAACCCAGAGTACTCATGCATTTGATACTAAATAACAGATGTACATTTTACTGATTATGAAAAATTTGGGTCTCTACATTGCAGTATTTCTGCTGTTTACTTAAAGACCATAGCAACAGTTTTGCATGTTTTAGCCCATTTCCTAAAAATCATATATGCTTTATGTCACAGCTAGACAGTTTTGCAAACCATGCTGTGGTGTTTTTAGATTTTTGGATGTATTTTTCCTCCCTGTTGTTCTAGGCAGCCAGTGGTGTAAGTGCAGGCTGAATCTGCACTAACACAAAATAATGTGGAACTTTGACAACAAATGTATGCAGACTTCACTGTGGTAAATTACGTGACTCAAACAAGTTTCAAGAGTGTGCTCATAGATTTCCACACCATGTGTAAATGAATGGAAATCAATGGCTCCCTGGAACTATGGGAAAAATGTGTCATCATGATGTCATATAATATTCAAATGATCAAAAGAAAGATTTCTAAGTCTGAATGAGGTAATTGATTGAGTTAAATACAATTTCTCAGAAATACCCATAAACAAAAATGTTTTATTCTTAACTCCTTAACAAGCATTTAAGAGATATACTCTATTTACATGGATGTGGAGCAAAAATACATAACTGATATTGCTTAAAAATGTTGTCTTAATTTCTTTGTGTGTGTCAAGGTACACCCTAGCAAGGAGTACTTTGTTGTAGCAGAGAAAGGAAACCAGCCCAACATCATAGTCTATGAATACCCCTCGTTACAACCGTACAGAATCCTCAGAGGTAAACGGGACCAAGACGCATTGAGTTAGACCTTTTTCAAATGTTTTGTTTCTGTTTAATTGATGATCCTGTTTTCACCTTCACGTCTGTAGGCGGTACAGAGAGGGTGTACAGCTTTGTGGATTTTAACCGTGATGGGAGCCTGCTGGCCAGCGTGGGGAGCGCACCTGACTACATGCTGACGCTGTGGGACTGGAGAAAGGAGGAGGTCATGCTGAGCTGCAAGGCCATTTCTCAGGAGGTCTACCGAGTCAGCTTCTCCCCATACAACCCGGGACTGCTCACATCATCAGGATCTGGACACATCAAGTAAAGGACATACTGAATCCTCCTAAAACCCAGTAACCTTTTTTCCTCCCCCCATTACTGGCAAATGCAGATGATGTCTAGTTTGGTAGCAGAAAATGTTCTGGCGATTTAAAACAACAAATCCATCACAGCAGAGACCAATTTCTTGAAGTTTTGAGAAACAGGTGAATGTCATTTTTATGAGAACAAGGGATCCAAGCCTCAGGCATCAAACTCGTTTAGATAGGGCAGACCGTGGTGCCTTTAAAGGAATAGTTTGACATTTTGGGAAATGTGCTTATTTGCTTTCTTGCTGAGAGTTAGATGAGAAGGTTGATATCTGTGGTGTCATATCTTGTTTGTTTAATTGGTACAAAAATCAAAGTGTAAAAACGCCAAGTTGTGGTTTTACGGGAGGGTTACATGCTGGACTGTTTCTTGGCCAGGACCAGTGACTTCCTGGAGTCTTGTTGTCACCGTGAGGTTGCCTGGCAACCAGTGGACACTCCAGGAAATCACTGCTCCCAGCAAAGAAATAGTCCAGTACGTAACCCCCCCCCGGTAAAACCACAACTGTCACGGAAATGACTTCAGACATCAGAAGCTGAATTATTCCTTTACACTGATATTGAATATGTTTATGTTTTCAAATAAGGTGAAAATACCTTTGCTCCTTCTCTCTATCAGGTTCTGGAAAATGGCCAGCACATTCACAGGTCTTAAATTGCAAGGGCTTATGGGACACTTTGGGAAAACTGCAGCGACTGATATTGAGGGCTACGTGGAACTTCCTGATGGAAAGGTCTGTGCCCTGCTGTTCTAACAGATTGGGTTTGCACGCGAGTCAGGAAGGCCTGGAAATGTATCGAACTAGACAAGACTTAGAGTCTACAGTCATGCTAGTGGCTCTGTGAGGCTGTACTTAGAAACAGCAACGCAGTCTTACCACCCAGTAGTGTCACATGATTTTCCTCAGCAGATGGAATTGCCCAGTTGTCATGGAAATCTAATTCAGATTTTTTTAGCACTTATTAATAAAGATCGTGTGATATGATCAGCTCCAGAACAGCTACTGGGTGGTGAGATTGTTTTTATCAACTGCTGTTTGCAAAGCCAAACTTTCAATCACAAAAATACTTTGGCTTCACAAATCCTCTGAGAAAAGAAAGACTCAAGAGAATGGATAGTTACTTCTGACCCTCATCGCCCTTCATCTCCTCCTGTCAGGTGCTGTCTGGCTCAGACTGGGGCAACTTGCTGCTGTGGGATGGGAATGCCATCAAGGTAGAGATTTGCCGTAAGGAGGGGCGGAACTGCCACGCCGGGATGGTCCAGCCGTTTGCCCTAGAAGATGGACAGCTGATGACGATTGGCTCTGATGGAGTGGTCCGGGTAAGATACTTATAGCTTACAACAATAACATAACCTCATAACGCTTCACTTTTAGAACCTGTCTGTCAAGTTTGTCATCAGATATTTTTCTAAATAGTTTTTTGACCGCTAAAATGACCACTGAACACCTGTAACCATTTGGTCATCATTTCCACATTATTGATGGTTTCATTTTTAAATGGACTTCACTTATATAGAGCTTTTCAATATTAACGGTTCCCAAAGCGCTTTTACAGATTGGTCTCATTCACCCATTCACACACCGATGGCGACGAAGCTGCCATGCAAGGTGCTGGCCTCCATCGGGACCAATTTAGGGTTCAGTGTCTTGCCCAAGGACACTTCGACATGAGGATCAAACCGCCAACCCCAGGATCGATGGACAACCCGCTCTACCTCCTGAGCCACAGCCACCCCATTTTTTGTGTCTAAATATCTTCTGCAGGCAGTAGTATTCATCCCTAAAACATTGTCACATTATATTTGACATCAATACAGAGCACTGTGGCCAAAAACATTGTGTTATTTGGTTTACCCTAGAATGAGACATGGCTGTTCCTGCAAAGGGACGAGTGCAGATGACAGATGTTCATTGAATAGTTGCAGTATTTGCTCATATTTGTGGCAGACAGGCATTAAAGGATTAGTCTGGAATTATTCTATACTTTTTGCAATAACAATCAATAAGAACAATGTTAGTCTGTCCCTCAATACTTTCTGACTTCCCTACCCTGTCTGTGGCTCTCAGCCCCAAGCCCATTGGTTCCTACTGAAGATGTAAATGTTTAAAAAATGTCTCAGAAAGTTTATAGTTTCATATTTAAAAATGGCAAATTCATTTCCTAAAACAGCTGGGCACTGTAGTTTTTAGCAAATATTACTCAAACAGGAGAAAGTGGCACATTTGTCGGGGATTATTTTCATCGGCGGATTAATACAGATTTGGTGCTTTTTCAGTTTTGGTCTCAAAAACGTTGCCAGATAAAGTCCAAACACAACACAGAAATTGATGGAGGGAGACATGGCAACAGGTTCCAATCTGAAGAGGCTCTGTATAGAAATGAGTTCATTTATGTTTATGTTTTCAAAGAGTTAATTGACTCTTCTTGGCATTTCGAATAAGCCTAATTGAGCAATGATGATCCCAATGGAGATTTTCTGTAATCGGTTTCAATATAATCAGTATGACTTTGTAACCCCGCCTCACCCCCCTCTGCCCCCTGCAGGGCTGGGATTTTGAGAGCATCGACACTGCCGACAGTAACAGCGACAGCAGCAGGTTTGAGATCGAGCCCATGAATGAGCTGGTGGTTGGACACAACGTCTGCCTCTCCTCTGTGGTGAAGAGCTCCCTACCCGACTCCTTCATCTGGTTTGCTCAGGTGAGAGGGGAAAAGGTCAAAGGCCACTAGTAAAAACCATTTGTAATACATGATCCGGCCTCACCTCGATCAAAAGTCCAAACCTGATCCCTCCACTATGTGGTCTTGTAGGATTCCAGTGGAGCCATCTGGAAACTGGATCTTTCATTCACCTACACGGTGAGTTTCCTTGGTTTTTATAGACATTATGCGTACATTACATTTTGTTTATTTAAGCATTGTAAGATGCAAGGTACTCTATTCTCGGCCAGCTATAGGAGCCACAAAATCCCATCAAAAAGCCAATCGGTCCACTGTCCAGACATTCTGAATCTTTAATTGGACAAAATGTAATTAATCAGGACAACAGGAGCCAACAGGCGAAAGGTATAAAGTCATAATAATAAAGAGTGTTTGTTAGGTAATATTGTCTAGTCCTAATGGAAAACGTTTTTGCAAACCATATTGTATCATCACATGTTGTAATAAATGATTGGAATAAACACAGTGTGCTCGCCCAGTGTAATATAACAGTTGATGTATGGTCTGTGTGCGCAGACTCCTGATCCAGAGTGCCTGTTTTCCTTCCACGCCGGGGCGATCCAGGGCCTGGACGTGTCGAGGAAATCCCACCTGATGGCAACGGTCGCTCCCGACCGTGAGTCCCATACATTTCCACACCTGCTGCACACCTACTGTACATGTTTGCAAACACACTGACACACACACACACACACACACACACACACACACACACACACACACACACACTATAACAGGTACTGCATCTGTCCCTAATCTCCAGGTTCAGTCAAAGTTTTTGACTTCCTCGCAAAAAGAGAACTGACCACCAGTCGCTTCAATCAGGGTGGAACTGCTCTCAGCTGGGCTCCACCTTTGGTAAGCATGTCGGTGTGAAGATGTATCATGCTACCACATATCATGTGTACTGACACTTGTATTTGTCTTTAGGTGAACCAGAGTGGAGGTTTACTGGTGATGGGCTTTGAGGACGGGGTGGTCCGGTTACTGGAGCTATACGACCCTCAGAGGCTGCATGTGGTCACCGGGCGCAGCCCCAAAGGAAATGCCAGCCTGCACCTCAAACAGGCCTTCAAACCCCATAACGCCCCTGTAACTGCTGTTGCGTTTGAGCGAAATGGAGAGATCTTAGCCACGGGGGTAAGAGGTTTTTTCAGGAAAACTGTTTTTCCACTATGAGAGCCACAGGAAACAGCAGTTTGTCAAAATGCTTGTTTACTTTCATGAAACACACTATTGCAATTGTGCTGATTTTGGAAAAGTTATGTTTTGAAATAGGCTGAAATATTTAAAGGAATACTCCTCTTATCTTTTGAGTATTAACACTCTGGCTCTGAAAAGTTTGTATCTTGCTCCTTCATTGAGGACAGCTAAAGTCAGCCTGGACCAAAGATTCACGACAAGACGAGTTGAAACTTGCATCTACTTGCAATGCGACGGTCTGCAACATTCTGAAACCTGCCAGTTTACACCAATGCGACTAGACAAGACAGTGTATTGTTTCCATAGCAACGACTCTCTGTACTTCCGTTCTATCTGCCGGCTTTTCAGCCTTTTTTGCAGCTGGATATAATTTGTAGCGCGTTAAAATATGAATGAGGTTAGTGATAGTGAGTTACTTGCTACGGTTGCATTTCTAGTATTGATGAAACGGCGAAAACATAAAAAAAGAGGGTCGAGATGACCAGCTGACTTTGCTACAAGCGGATTGGCTGTTGAAACAGGTGACATGTCGAGCAGAGACGGGCAGGTTCACACCGCTGCAACTTTTCCTGCAGTGTTCCAAAATGGTTTCGTCTCGTCGCGAATCTTTGGTTTGAACTGGCTTTTGGGTAGTTAAGATTAAGATCTCTTTTACAAGAGAGACCTGAGGACAAATTGCATATACACTAGATCACAAGAAGAGTCAGTCATCACACAGACAGACACACTAATTAAAAATATTATAATACCTACAAGAAAAGCTTTAAAGTCCCTGAGAGGAATGAGTGTCCCTAACTTAAGTTGTGTTGCAGTTCATTCCAGTAGTAAGACACATAGTACCAGAAACCTGTCTCCCTCAGTTCAGAGTTAGTACAAGTTACTTTTTACTAAAGGTAAAAGCTTTGCACACCAGGGGCCAGTTTCACAAAGAGAGACTTTGATTATGGCTTAGATCTAACTCATAGTCAGACTTCAGATAGATGTCTAAATTCATCTTTTGAAAAAAGCTATTTCTTGATTATCTTCATTAGGACAAATTGGCTATTTTTTACTACAAAAGTCACTTTTTTTATGAGCGAAAAGAAGACTAATTTATGTTCCTGTCATTCATCTTTATCTGGCAGCTCATTTCTCCCAGGGAAATTTCAACAGAAACAACACAACACAGAAAGTTTTTTCCATCGCACAACGTTACGTCTTTACTTTGCAAGAAACAATAAAAACACAAGGATTTAACTAAATTCACATAAATTCAGACTTAGTGTGGAAATACTTTAACCTTAAGATAGATTATACTGAAAGAGTGGTTTGTGAAGTTTCGATAGACATTTTATTAGTCCATAGTTTTGTTTTGTTTGCCTCACTTTTCTGATCTCTCACTGCCACCTTCCTGCTCAGAGCTCAGACAGCACCGTGTTCTTCTTCACTGTCGGGGACAAGTACAACCCCATCGGCTTTGTCAGTGTTCCTGGGCCGGTGCAGGCGCTGGAGTGGTCACCTCATTCCCACGTAAGTCTGGTCTCTGACCCACCTGCACCCAAATATCTCTGTAATGGAACATTATGCATTCAACCGATTTTTAAAAAAATGATTTTACCCAGGGTGAAAACAGGCTGCTCATCCTGTGTCAGAATGGTCACGTGGTGGAGGTGCAGAGTCCTGATCCAGCGGCCCAGAATCCGACCAAAACTTTCCAGCTGCCTGAACTGCCCAGCAGATCTTTCAGGTTCAGGAGCATCAAATCTCGAATCAAGGTCTGGTCTTAGTCTATTCTTAAGCTTTAGTTTGTTGGGTTTTAAATGTATTTACTAATTTCCTGCTGTCTTAGATAGATAGATAGATAGATAGATAGAACACTATCAAAACAGTACTAAAGTTTTAGTGGAAATAACTAACTCCATTTTAGTTTCAGACCATTTTGTTGTAATTTGTGTGTTTGTATATTTTTAGAGAGAGGAGGAAATAGCAAGACGCCAAGCCGTAAAGGAGAAGAAGAAGAAAGAGAGAGAAGAGATGTTGAAAGAATCAAAGCAGCTGGACATAGAGGAAGAGGAAGAGGAAGAGGAAGAAGAGGAAGAGTTGCCCCCTATCTACATCCCCGATCCTCCAAGTCCTCTCTACTGTGGCTTCTACTCACAGCCTGGCCAGTTCTGGCTCTCCATGGTACACACTTACACATACACTCACTATGTATTTCTCATCAATGCTATGCTAAAATCAACTGAAGTAGTCAACTTGCAAATCGATCAAAATCAAAAAGCGATTAATTTTTACTCCAACGTTTGAACAGTCATACAAAAACCAAGAAGACACAGAAACCAATGTCATGCACCCACAGATGCAGAAAATAAACTAGAATGCAATGCAGCACCAGAACAGGTTGTGTTTTAAGTAATTCTTTCCTCCTGGATGGAAAAAATCTCTATCTGTTTTTGCAATCAGTGTCTCACCTACAAGTAAAACCCACAGTTTGACACGACTGAGCATCGAACCTCATTACATTTTTTAGTACTAACCAAAATGTGCCTGTAACACAGAGCACAGAAAACTGTCCAATACCAAAAGTATTCAAATGTTTGGTTGGATCCGTAATCTTATCTTCACTTAGACTACGTCCACACTAATACGTTTTTTGTTTTAAAACGCATAACTCTTGCTATGTTTACGCTTAGCGTTCACACTACTCCGACCTCGTTTTAGTTTGAAAACTCCGGGATTGTGTTTTAGTGAGTATGGGTGGAAACAGAGACGTTTTAAAATGATCACACCCACGTTTGCTTCCTGATTGGGTCTCATCAGATACGATGTGTCCTTCCCTGATTCGTCACGCCCCTATCATGTGACCCCGAAGAAAACAAACAACATCAGCCTTGACTACCAGCAGTTAAATCTACATGGATAACGAATTACAACACTTACTTTCAGTAACAGTTCCACCTGGTCGTCGGTCCAAGCACAGAAAGCTCTTACTTTTCTCCATTGCTGTTCTTCGTTCGTAGTATTTTCTGCAACTAACAAAGCAACCAACGTAGAGTAGACAATCTGCTTCCTGTTTACACTGGCACGTGCATTCCCAGTGCACGTGAATGGCCATGTGATATGCGTGTGTGTATGGAGGTCATTTTCTTTTTAAAAGGCTGTTTTAAAATGAAAACATATTAGTGTGGATGTAGCCTTATTCTTTGATCCATCAGTTCCTGATTTCATACAAACTGCACATGACAACTGTTTCCATCAACTGACACAATGTTTTTTTTGTCTTGACAGTATGAAATAAGCACATATTGAATAACTGAGTACAGAGACCTTAAACTAAGCGTTGGTAGGCTACAATTACATATTCATCAATTGGCCTTGTTGGTTAAAATGTACTCCTCGTGGACAAATGAAAGAAACTGAGGAAATTTGTATGAGATAGGGAATAGAGAGGTGAGAGAAACATGGCCTGTAAACTCTACAAAGAGAGCTGGAGGGGAGAAATAATTTTAATGAGAACAACTGACAATGACTGGATCAGAAGAGAAATGATTAGAGTCCTTGAACACCACACATGATTATATCTTCCAACTCAACACCAACTGACCCAGACTGGAACAGACTCAGTCCCACTTGGTCTGATCAGTTGTCATGTCCAGTAATCAGCTCCAGAATCGTAAGGTGTACCAAAACACAGGTATTGTTTCAAAACTATATTTTCAAACGATACCCAGCCCCACAGTTAAATGATAATACTTTATCACAGAAATAATCCAAGAAGATAATTAGTTTTTTCTTAAAGATTGAATCCATTTCTCTAATTTCTTCTGCAGGGAGGCTTTGACTCAGGTTTTTTGTATCACTGCAAGTTCTCTGAGAAGCAGGACCAGGATCCAGACCAGCGGCAGGATGAGCCCTTTGACTTTCTGCCTGTCCACAACACAGATGATGACCCCATTCGCTCCGTCACCTTCAGGTAGCCTGAGGGCAAACTTACAAATCAGTATTCTTTATATCAACAATGAATTAAATGACTGAATGTAATGTGAAAATATCGCTCATAGTGCTGAACCCACAGAGAATTCTCACCAACTCTGCAGGTCTGCTGAGCTATTTTGTCTTTTTTAGCTCATAGTTTTGGTTTTACAGCACATTTGCTGCCTGGTTCAGTCTCTTATTAACCCCGTTTTCAGCAGCAGCCGGTAGATGTTTTCAGCAAACAAGCTCTGGTAAACCCACTGCACCAAACTGCAGAACGTTAGCAGCTGGCTGGTGAAGAAAATGGAACATCTAGTGGCTAAAGAGCAATATTTTTCACAGGAGTTGGTTTAGACCAGAGCTAAAAGGAGGGTGAATATTGGACACCAATGGAATGATACAGTAATGTTGCTGTGTGTCTGCTGGATGTGTACAAAGGCAACCGTATGCTTAAATGACTTTACAAGGTCAGTGCTGTGTGTCTTGTCAGCTTGTTTTGGAGTTTTTCCGCCATCTAGTGGCCAAAAAGTATTTTATTGCAGCTTTAAATCTATTAAGCATCAGCACAGAAAGACTGTTAAAAAAAACAACACACTCTAGCAGAAAGAGTTTGAAATAAGGCCAGAAATTACAGAACTTTTATAGGAGGTAAACTTTAGAGCCTACTACTATTACCTGTATAAAGTTACATTCCTGGTGTTTTGTTGTTTTGGTGTTTCGTAGCTCTAACAGGCAGCTGCTGCTCTGTGGCATGCACTCAGGCTTCATCAGGGTTTACCCTCTGCAGCCTAGTGACCACAGCCTCACCTCCATGCAGGCCTACTGGGCTCTCAGCGTCCACGACAACCAATACGGACACCTGCGACACATCCGCTGTAGCCATGACGACCACTTTGTGCTGACGGCAGGAGATGACGGGAACATTTTCTCCTTCAGCCTGCTTCCTCCAGAAGAGCTCGAGAAAGGCCTTCAGAGAAAGAGCGCCAAGGTTCCTTCACCCAGGGTCAGTCCACATTTTATTAACATTTTCTTTTTTCGCTTCAGTAGTGTCTTTTTAGCCACATTAGTATTAGCATTGTGGTCGACCACTTTGGTCAACTATTAGATGGATTTCCATGAAATTTTGTATAGACATTTCCAGAGGATGAATCTTAATGACTTTGGTGATCCCCATATAGTTCCTCTAGTGCCACCAGCAGGTCAAAATTGTCACTTATCCAGTGAAATATCTCTACATTTGCTGGATGGATTGGCACAAAATTTGGTACAGATATTCATGGCTCACAGACGATGTATCTTACTGACTTTGGTGATCCCTTGACTTTTCCCCTTGTGCCATCGGGAGGTTCACATTTGTGGTTTTGAGTGACATAACTTTTCATCTAGCGCCATCATTGGGTCAAGATTTAGTCCAATACTTTGGTTTATGACCGAAAACTAACGGCATTCTGACTAGCCTCAGCTGTTCTTTGTGTTTAATGCCAATCAGCAAATGTTAGCTCTTGCATGAGCCAGGTGGGGCAGAGTCAATAAGTCTGTAAATGCAGTAAAAATTGGAGTCAATGTGAAAAAAGGTACGTTTTTTATGTTTCCATAAACTTAATTTTATGCGCATGTTGAAGTATCACATTAGAAAAGTTGTATGGAAATGTCAAAATTCAATAACACTTCCTAAATTGCACAATGTTTTTACACTCGCTTGAGGTGGTTTTTGCCTTTGACGAAAAAGAGTTGATGCGCTAAATAGGATATGGAAACGTCTTTGCTGAATAAGATCTGATGTAGCGAACATTTTCCGCTGAACTGCTCCGCATTAATTTGTCTTCGTCTCCGGACAACATGAAACATGGCCAACACTAGCTGACATTTTCTCCTGTAGATGAGTTAGATGGCCAAGGCGACGTGTTTTGTTTCCGGTTTGCAACCTCTACTTCTTCTACTCTTTTTCCTGTAGCCATGCATAAAGCGTAGCCTATACCGCCAACTTCTGATGAAACTGTGCTTTGCAATGAGCCTAGTTTATTGGCTCCAAACCAGTTGAGGGAAACGCTCCTGATTTGCATTTCTTTTTTGCAACATTTCAAAGGTCCTCTAAAATTTGCTTGACAATTGAATGGAAATATGGCTAGTGACAAACAGCCTGTTTGCTTTTTCTGTCACAAAGCACACTGAAACAACACTACGCTTTTCACATTTTGTAAGCCAATGGGTTTTTAAAATGCTTCATTAGTCTAAGACAGAGGAGAAGGTAGATCAGTGAAAAAGTAATATCGTCTTGTTCACACGTTATTCTAACAGGTGGGTCTTGAGGATGAGGAGTTAGCCCAGGACATTGAGGACCCGGCAGCCTACAGGTGAGTATGAAAAATCTGTTTAGGGATAATTTGCTTCTCTTTTTCTCTGTCACTCTGTTCTTGTCTTTTGTGTATCTCATTTTTCTTTCTTTCTGTGTCTCTATTTATGAAAGTTATTTGTACAATAGAGAACTGTATTTGTCTGTATTTTATTCCCTATCATTTATCGGAATTTCTTACATTTAGCTACATCTATATTTAGGTGTCACTGTAACTCAAGAAAATCATGAACGTTTTATCTCATCTAACCTTCTGACTCCGCCCCCGACTCCCTCCAGCATAGAGACGGCTAAGCAGAAGCTGGAGAATGACCGTCTGCGTCGGGAGGCCGAGCTGAAGATTGCAGCGAAGCAGATGAAGCTGGCTGAGCTCCAGAAGACGTTTAAACAGCTGCTGAACGCCAACCAGAGTCTGCCGGAGCATGTTCGCCTGAAACCTGTGGTACAAACACACATACACACACACCTGGGTCATCCACTGTCATCTGGTTTGACAGTTCATGTAGTTTGGCATTGCAGCTGTTGTATCTGGTTTAGTTTCAGAATAAAACTAAAAGACACACCCAGAATTCACACCAGAAATGAGACATCAGTGGTGCATAAAAAAAACCCCGAAAAGCTTAAAAATGAACCATTAAGGTTTAAGGTAAAGACCTGGTTTGTGTTTAAGGTTAGGGTAAGGCATATTATCATTAAGGTTTGGACAAGTCTCCAGGGAATTGTTCTTAATGTGTGGTGTGTGTGTGTGTGTGTGTGTGCATAGGAGCTGCAGCTGGATCGGCGTTTCAATGAGCAGGCAGAAAGGGTGAAGGCCCAGAGGGTGCGGGAAGTCAGAAAGCAGATGGGCTGGGAGGAGGAGCGCTGCAGCATAGCACTCAGCAAGCTCCAGGACTGGTACTGACTAAACACACACACACACACACACACAGACATCTAATTAATAATAACTGCAGGTAGGTTAAAAAAGTCTACTTGCTGTAAGACTGGCCTAAATACAGTTAATAACAATTGATCATTATTGTCTGTTAATCATTAGTGGGTTTTTATTTTATTTTGATGTTTGGATCTTCTGAAACCTGTCTATATTAAGACTTAAATAAGTTTTAGTTTTGTAGTTTACTGCACATGTTTAAGCGAAATTAAAGCCCAAGTTACATAATGCAGGAATGAAAGAGGCACCATTCTCCCTATTGCAAATCAGTGTACCATCAAAATGATTTTGAAGCTGTTATTTTAAGGTAAAATACTTGCATAATGTTGCTCCAAGAGTGGAACAAAAAGGGTTTTGACATAAAAGACCAGAGGAACAGACGGGTTGGATATTTCCAGATGTTCTTTTCTGAGGGATGAAAATGACTTAAATACTTATATACAGAACATTTATGAACCGTCATCCCTTCTTTGGAGTCATGAGTTATTACCGATAATAAAAGACTTACTGAAAATGTATACATGTATGTATGTATGTCCTTCAATTATCAACAACCACTTATCCGATTGACTCCGCACATGGCGGGTTTTGGCCTGTAACTTTTGAACTGAAAGTTGCTATATAATTGTCAGTTGATTTTCTGCCAAGCCAGAAAAAGTTACTCTTTTGGATTTTTGATATTCCATACAGTTTTGTTATAGCTGGCCCTCCAAGTTTGCTCAAATGCTGTGGGCAGGGCTTATATTACAAAAAATGTCATATCTCCTGAATGCTTTGTGCTATTTCAACCACATTTGGTGGACATGTGTGGACGTATGTATGTGTGTATGACTGTCGGAACAGGCACGCATTCCGAACGGTCAGTTTAAATGTTCTCCCTGACTGAGGTTTTGATTGTATTTTGCCCCTGTAGGTAGAAAGTTAGGAGGTAAAGCCTCCAGAATGAAACCTTCACCTCTTGTCTCCTGTTTTCAGGTTCAAGGACTCTCTGGAGGCCAACGTGGTCACTGTTGTCGCCATCTGCACCAACCACAGAGTCTCCACCTACCGTCTGCCGACGCTCACCGAGCCTTCAACCCGGGTCAGACATCAGCGCAGACCCGACTGGCCTGACAGAGGCAGAGCTGCTACACCAGAGCGCAGAAAATCCAGAGCCGAGCCGGCAAAAGACATCAGCAAATTAGAAGGTAGGAAAGTGTTTGTGTGTTTGTTTCACCTGTCACAGACATGCTTGACCTATCACCTGTGTGTGCTCTCCAGAGGAGGAGGTGCTGCGCCCCCCAGTGGCTCGTCCAGCAGGGATAAAGCTGGCAGATCGGCAGGTCGAGAGGCTCCGAAAGGCTGCAGAGAAAGCTGAACAAGCTCGAGCCAAGATAGAGAAGAGGAAGCAGGAATGGGCCCAACTGTGAGTGTCATGTCCAACAACATCACCTCAGTCCTTTGGGCTTAAATTAGATTTACATGGCATTCTCCGTTTTCTTTTATGGTCATGGAGTTTCCTATATTCTCATATAACATCAATACAAAAAAATGCAGTGCCATATTAACCCACTAGGGGGCTCAGGGGCTAACATGAGCAGATATTGCGATGCTGGTGCAAAATTGTGATGGATTGTCGGTGTCTCAGTTACGCAGAGAAGCCAAACAAGAACTGCGAGGATCCGCTGGATGTGCAGGCCATCAGCGAAGCCAAAGAGAACATCGGAGACTTAAAGCTGAAGTCAGCTAAAGACTTCGTGGTGCCGAAACACATGAGGATGAACGCTGAGAGGAAGAGAGCAGAGCTAATAGACCTGGAGGAAAATGTACACACAAACACACAGACACACACACACACACACACACATATATCCTAATACACATCTTAGCTCATTTACAGCATGAACTTCTTCCAGTCTATTTTTTCTCATTTCCAGTTTTCAGCTACACATACTGTATATATGGTCAGACAAAAAAAGCAATTTGATGATATCACATTTAAGAAATTTTGATGGGTATTTTCTGATATTGTATAGACCAAAAATGACTTGATTGAACCAATTAATCCATAATGAAAATAACTTACAGCCCTAGCTGTATGCAAAATACAGCATACATACAGTATAAAGCAAGATTTCATGTGAAAATATACCTGTCTCATCATTATAAAAACCCTAAGAGAGGAAGAAAACCAAATCCCCATTGGTTGGTTAATCAATCATTTGACCGACAGAAATTTTATTTATTTTGATCAATTTTTATGAATTGATTAGTTGTTTGAGTCATTTATTAAGCAAAGTTCCAAACATTCTCTGGTTCCAGCTTCTCTAATGTGAGGATTTGCTGCTTGTCTCAGTTTCAATGCAAACTGAATATCTAAGGGTTCCGGACTGCTGGTGGGACAAAACAAGAAGAGAAACAAGAACCTTGAGAAACTTGATGATGGGCATTTCTCACTTCTTTTAAAAAGTTTATAGATTAAATCATTAACAGATTAGTAAAAAAGAAATCAATAGATTAATCAAAGATGGAAAGAACAGATTCCTTTAATGACTCTGTCCATCTGACCAGATCCGTGAGAAGCAGACTGAGATGAATGGACGGATTGTGGCATTGCGGGACTTCAAGGTTCGCCTGGTGTCTCAGTTGCACTCTCAGGCTCAGCAGGTCCAGAAGGTCCAGCAGCGTCTGGCAGCCCATCTCCACCGCCCTCTACCCGTCCTGCCCTCCATACTACCAGAGGAAACCCCAGAGAAGAGGCTGCAGTGCAGCCACGCCACCCTGGAGCGATACCGCACTCTGAGGGAACAGAGGTACAGGAGCCTTTCTTTTCAGATGTAAAAATGATTCTTTAGGTGATTTTTATGACAAGCAGATCTATAGCAATCATGTATTATCACTTATGAGTGCTATACATCTGCAGTCTGAAAAAAGGTCAAATCATTTCAGTTTTTGGCCTCATAAAAGCAAAAGATTTTGCAGGTAAAAATATCATTTTTCTTACATGATTGTATATGAATGCACCACCTTTTAATCCATCTACATATTCAGCTAAATTTCATGCAGGCTTTTGAAAGGAAGATGAAAACATAAAAACACAAAGTAGTCTTTCCGGGAGAAAACAGGATGGGCCGCCCTAGACAAAGACTCACTTAGCATCTGACTAGCCGACTAGCTTCGGGTTAGAACGGGTCCAGATTAAGCAGAACCTGCAGGGGTTTAAACTGTGTGCTAAACTGGACGTGATTGCTCGGTTATAAAGGAGCACAGGTTCAGCTCAAACTGGGTGTCTGAGCCGTCCATCGCAGGTGTGTCAACATCATGTTGCGCACTGGGAGTAGACGTGTCTGATGGCTAACCCAGCATGCACTGGGGCAATGGAATTATAATTATCATCACTGTATATGTGTTGCTGCGCTGTTACTGGTGTTGTCGTGATCTGCATTGTGTTCTGCAAAGTTGTTCACATTTCCACATTGTTGTACATTTAGTCAAGTAGTAGGAGTGTTGTGGGCACAATTATTGGGATTCTCACCCCTGACACTGAGCAGATGCCTCGATGCAAGTGAGAAACCGTCTACCTGCTAAGTTTTTTCATACCTGAAAACCTTATCTTGACAGAACGTCTGCTTGCACTTGTGATAATTGACTACCATTTATAATAATAATACACTTTTTTTCTATAGCGCCTTTTCAAAACAATACAATATAGGTGCAAAGATAGCGAATCACTGAGAAATAAAACAAAAAAATGGGGGGGGAAGGGATTTCAAGAAATGCTCAAGCATAGAGAGATAAAACAAAGTATTAAAAAAATGTAATATTATTCTATATATTTCAAATGTACATCATATCATAGCACATTTAACCCTGTGTTTCCTTTCAATCTACTGCAGTGTCACCAATAAGTCAATATACAGTATTAGCTTAATAAAACTGCAGTGGGAATTGGTCTGACAATACATATATGATTATTTGTTCCTCTGACATCTACATTACTGGCAAACTGACCTCCTTGCAGGCTCTGGATTTGTGGCGGCGCATTAATTAACAAGTGGTTGTTATGTTTGTCAGATATCACTAAGCCTGTTTCTGACATAAAAATATTTATTGAGGAAGAAGTGACACCTTTAATTGTAATTATGCAACTATATAAGTTGTACCCTTGATTTTAGTGTTGCCTTCATAAGAACACATGGTAAAAGATTGGAAATTTTAGACATTAATCAAATGATCTGAGCTGTAGAAATCTGTCCTTATACTGAACTTAAACCTCAGTTAAACCAGGTCTGAAGCAGGTTTAAGATAAACCTCAGATACAGTGACCTCTTTAGGTGACTTCTACAGGACACAGCAACCAGGTTCAGACTACACCACATGTTTGACCCCGACTACACTGGTTTAAATACGTCTTAAACCTTAAACCACAGCTAAGCTAATGACAGATGATTAGCTGCTGATCATATATTTTTAAAGTAATATATCTACTTTTATTTTCAAACAGGTTCCAGACCCTGCAGCAGGAGGAGCAGGAGGGAGGCGTGTGTTTATTGGAGCAGCTGGAGAAAGAGATGGAAAGAGAGGAGGGGAAAGAGGAAGAGGAGGAGAGAGGAGAGGAAAGGACTCCCAGCCTGTCAGCTTCACCTGTAACCAGAGAAGAAGAAGAAGTAGAGCTGAGTGAGCTGGAGGAGGAGCTCCAGAGAGAGGAGGAGATCAGACTACTGTACGAGCAGGACTCTCTGCTAGAGCAGGTCTGTTATTTTTTCCATTCAATGATGAGTCTTTGATCAAATAAAAGGCCAGTACATTCGATTAAATGTGTAATCATAAACAAAATATCTTCTGGAATCTGCTGAACATCTCAGGCATATGTACAACACTGTAATATAATATGCGGATGTGTTTTTTTCAATCATCAGATGGAGAGTTCGGTGTGTCAGTTCGACGCGGAGCTCCTGCTGCTGCGTCACCAGAAGCTGCGTCTGGACTGGCAGCTGAAGCTGGCCGACCTCCGTCAGCTGACGCTCTACCAGGAGCTGCTGCTCCTCAAGGAGTTCGAGAGGAGGGAGGACAGCCTGCAGGAGAACCTCAATGAACGCATTAAGGAGGAGACCAGCATCACGGTGGGAGAGAGTTTACGTACCTGTGGACTGGTTCATGTGGATGATCTTTTCATTTGATGTCCTTTAGCAATCTGTTTAAAGGGGTGTACCAGTGTTTTTTAAGTACAATTCTGTGGTACTTGTACTTTATTTGAGTATTTCCACTTTCTGCTACTTTATAATTCTACTACACTACATCTCAGAGGGAAATCTCCACTACATTTTGTACTTTACTCCACTACATTTTGTTTCACAGCTGTGGTTACTGGTTACTTCAGTTTAACATTTTACATAAAAACATACTGTATGATAAGCTTATAAAATACAGTGTGCTGTTTAAGATCAAACCAGTGGTTCCCAGCCTTTTTGGCTTGTGACCCCTCACAGAAAAGCTGTGTCTACTTGGGGGCCCCTTGACACATTCCAGATGTCTATGAGTTGTCAGCAGTTCCACCAAAGAGACATTTCCCTTCTAAACTTCTCAGATGATTTCATTTAAATAACTGTTCAAGGCCCAAAGCCGTCAAATGATCCAATATTTCACAAAAAAGCAAAGATTAAAGACCAAAAAATTAAAACAAACTTGTGTAGCAGAACAGACAGAGCAGTATTTTCTTGTTTCCTCTCCCACTAATCATCTCATGACCCCTCAGATTTATATTGTGACTCTTTGGAGGGGCCCAACCTCCAGGTTGGGAACCACTGGGCTAAATTACATAACTGTACATAATGTACATAATGTAAACTAACTCCACCTGAATGCTACTTACACATCCAAGCATCAGCTTTGACTAATAACACATTATATGATAATATATCAGTCACAGGGGATATTTTTCAGGAATAAGTGCTGTAACTTTTGATACTTTAAGTACATTTAGCTGATATTACTTCAGTACTTTTACTTAAGTAGGATTATGAATGCAGGACTTTTACTACACTGTGTATTATTACACTGTGTTATTGGTACTTTCACTTAAGAAAAGGATCTGAGTAATTCTTCCGGCCCACTGGTTGAGAATGGCTGCTTTAGGAAATGGATGGCAGCAATGTGGTGGTTACATTGTTGGTAGTTAATAGGCTTCACCGTTACATCCAGAAGTCTTTTTGCTTTCTTGCCAATGCACCAGGTACAATGTTGGAATGTGCGTTCATTACTACTACCAACAACGTGATCCTTAAAGTCATCAGCTTGTCTGGAATCAATAGAAACTATTGCATGTGAAAAACATCAAAATTAACTTGTAAGTTCTAGATTTTTTTAAGGACACCTTATTGTCTTTTTACCATTGTCTTGTGAAGCCTTAGTTAGTAAAGCTCTATCTGATTACTCTGTCACTGTAAAATAAGATATATTTGATTTTTCCATAGCAAAATATAGGAAAAAAGTTGGTCCTCATAATGAGGATTGTCTCATTTCTCTACAGACAAAAACCTATGCCATCAGGCAGTCAAAATTACATTTGAAAGTTGCTGTGGTCACATAAATATTCTACCCATTGTGGCTTTAGCTGTTATTGCTGACTGCTAATGTAGTGCAGGTTTTCAAATCAGTATTTACTTAAAGTCAACAATACTGTAACTGACAATATCATTTTTAATTCTAACAGTTGTTAGAACAGTTGTGTTTCTGTAAGTGAATGACCTTTAAAGCAACACACACGGTTTGATTTTAATCTTAATAACAGACCTGAGAACAGACCTGGGACAGTAAGGACGTGTCTATCAGCCATGTTTCACTTGTGTATTTACACTTCAAGTCTACTTTCTTCCGTGTAACCACAGTGATTGTGTGTTGAGCTCTGAGTGACCTACACTCAGTACTGTGCCTGAACGCATCCTGTGCAGACACACTAACACTGTTTGTGTCTTAACGCAGGTGATGTCCTTCCTCAGATCACTGTTAATAGATTCTCATGTACTTATTTGTTGCACCCTCCCCTCTCTTTCCCGACAGTGTAAGCTGGAGGAGTGTAATGAGCAGCTGGAACTGAAGTGGGGAGAAATAGCCAAGCTGCAGGACAGAGAAAGGGCTCTGATCGCCGCCTTCCAGGCCTCGCTTGGCGAAGAGAACAAGTTCGAAGAGTTTCTGACCAAAGTCTTCAAGAAGAAGATCAAACGTGTTAAGAAAAAGGAGCAGACGGGAAATGAAGGTGACAGGAAGGAACACAAGTGGGATTGTGTGTGATGCTGTGTGTGTATCAAGGTGCCTGTGTGTCCTATATGATCCAAATGTGTGTTTGCAGAAGAAGAGGAGGACAGTGATGAAGACTCTGATGAAGACGATGACTGGGTTGATGATGATGATTATGACAGCAGCACAGAGGAGGGAGGAGCTGCTCTGGACACCAATGTTTGCCCTCCAGGTCAGTATTGTGGTGGAAAAAATATTCAAATCCTTTTCTTTTTCACAGTAAAGTGTACATTTTTAATTCTTACCAGTGTTGCAGTCAAGTCCGACAGGATGTATCGAAGCATTTAACATCTAAGACCGTCAGAAGTGCCTGTATTGATCTACGGTGTACTGGATTTGGCAAAAAAAGCAGGATAATAATGATCTAACTTTATAGGCTATTTGTACAGCAATTACCTGAATCTGGTATGGCCTGTTTGTGCTGCATCTTTTCTCATCACGGATATTGAACCGAAGTGGGTTCATCCACACCTGAGGCCATAACCCTCTTACGCTTGGGACAAACCTGCATTTGAAGACAGAATGCGTCACAGCGCACAGCAAAGCAAATCCTCCGTAGACCAGACCGTCTCATTTAACAAGACTTAGTTCGGCCTTCGCAGTCTATGAAGGCCACGCCTTCTGGATCTACAGATTAGAATCTTTACATATCGCACACTATCTGATTTTATCTGCTGACTGTCAACACCAGCTGACCCAGACTGGAACAGACGTGTTCCAGCTTGGTCCGATCACTCGTCACGCCCAAATCATATTCATAATCGGCTCAGCAGTCGTAATGTGTCCCCCCCGCCTTTAGCTGCTTGATCTGCGTATGTTCTGTTCCTATTATAGGTCTTCAGATCTGGACTCTAGTGGTCAAAACAGTCATATGGAAAACCTTCCTGAACATGACATGCATGAACTCATTTTAAAAAGCAGACCTGATGCACAAGGAACCTGAGGACAGTCAGACCTGGGGCCCATTTCACCACATTTCCTACATATTTATTATCCATGCATGTGATACAAATGTATCTGCAACCTGCGTGCAAAGACTCTTGAAGTGTGACACTGTCACCATTTGTGATCTGTGTGTAAGCAGTACTCGCAAATCACTTTTGTGAAACGGTCCCCTGGTCTGAAAAGACACAAGGCTAATGAGACCTGATCCAAAATGGAGTCAACCTCAACAGACAGAAATAATACAGTGCATGCCTTTTTTTGGCAGTATACCAAAACCCTACCTGAGCTGAAGAGACTGAGTGTAATTTGGACCTAGCCAGACTCAGGTCCTGTTGTGGATCTCTTGTATAAGGAACCCAGGGGACCTGTGAAGGCCTGTTGTTCCCATTACTGTTACAACTAGCTAATTAACAAAACTGTCACACAAAAAAAACTGCTGGAGAGTTCCTTTGGAAGAGGTAGGGGAGATTAAAAAAACTCTGGACTTGTGCCGGGTGCCAAAAACATTTGGGACCCCTGATGTACTGCGTAGCATACTGGTGCTAGAGGAACACAGGTTCTTTGGTTTATCATGAGCAGAAATGATCTGTAGAACAATGTTCTGCATGTGTTTTTAGTCCACTGTCGTTAGTTCATCTGCAAACACCTGTCCTAAGCATCACAAATGCTACAATTTTGGCTTTCTGTCTGGGTTGTCACTATTAGTATTAGCACGAATCTGTGTTTGTGTGTGTGTGTCTCAGGCTGTGAGCCAGAGTTGTTTGAGAACACACTGCAGCTGCGTGAGCGTCGGCTGGACCTGGAGGAACTGCAGGCAGAGGAGAAGAAGAGTGCTGAAGCTCTGAAGAAGGAGTGTGACACCCTCGCCAAGAAGGTCATACCCTGCTTTTCATCTTTCTGACATGTTTCAGTCACCATGTGCTCTTTTTGTCACTCACATCCTAGTGTGTGTTTTGTTTTTGTTTTTTTTGCTTGGCTCTGCAGGAGAAATTGGTGAAGAGCGGTCGGAAGGCAGCAGAGGACGCCTTGGAGTTAGTCAACAGGGAGAAGCAGCAGAAAATGAACAAACTGTATGTGGTGGTTCCTCTCAGACTGAGCCAGGTAAACAGCAAACACTGTGTGTGGAAGTTCACTGGCAAAACAACTGAGTGAAGACAAAACAAATTTCAAAGTTCAAAGTTCTAGTCAACAGATTTTTTGGCACATTTTTGGTAACCTTGGAAGACTGTTAGCAGTGCAGTACGACCAAGTACGTGAAATAAAGAAATCATTTTTGCTTGATGCCATTTTTTTCCATGTCATCAGGTTTAAAAGCTCTCGTGCAGTGCTGTGCATTTTGTTTTACCAACTGCCTTTCAGCCATTATATTTCACTGGACGTGTTCCTATACTTTTCAGTCAGACAAAAACAAGCCCAAAGAAAGCATGGACAGGTAAAAGCCTGCAACCAGACCACCCTACCGTTTCTTTTCAAGCATATCTCCAGCAAAACAAGCTTATACTAGGCAGACATGGCAACCCTGGCCAGAAACCACAGCAGTGGGATGGTGTCCTCTGATTGGTGCCAATTAAGTGGCCTGGGAGAATCCTGCCATTATGACAATGACCATAAGAAAGGTCATTTTGTTTTTATTAGAAATGAGCTAAAATCAGGACATAACTTAAATTCAAAATATAACTCCACTTTACAATTTAGGGCTGCAACAGACAATTATTTTTATTATCGAATAATCTGTTGATGATTTTCTAAATTAATTGTTTGGTCCAAAAAAATGTCAGAAAATAGTAAACAAAAGCCCATCACAATTTCCAAATGCCCAGTTTGACATATTCAAATTGCTTGTTTTGTCCGACAGACAATCCAAAACCCAAACATTTTTAGTGAATCTTTGGCATTTTTGTTTAAAAAATGACCTAAACAATTCATTGATTATCAAAATAGTTGCCGATGCATTTTCTGTCCATCGTTGCAGCTCTATTGCAATTTAATTTTCAACTTTAAGTTTTGTTTTTTCTTCAATCTGAACATAAAAGTAAATTTCACATTAAATTTCATAATCATTATGGCAGTGTTATGCTTGGGAGTACACCGAAATCAATGGAGTTTTCATTTAGATTTAGATTTTGGCAGTACTTATTTTTTTATTTTATGTGCACACAAATGAAAAATTTTAATTTGATTAAATTATTTTATTTTTGGCAACCTTGGACTTCCATACAAATACTCTGCCTGTGTCTTTTGTTAAACCCTGGCTTTAAGTTTATTAGGTACTATAGATTTTTGACTTCACTTGTTACATTTCCTCATTTTATCATCTAACCCTTTCTCCCCTTTCCACCTTCTCCATTCGTCTACCAGATTGAGTATGTCACTAACGGCTCGGTGCCGTCTGACCTGAGCCCAGCGTTGGTGCTGGACAGGACGGAGCTGAGCAGGCTGCAGGAGCGCATCAAGCAATTGCAGGCGGAGAAGAGCCAGCAGAGAGATCTGTACTGTCAGGCCCGCCAGCAGCACGTCAGGCTCCTCCATGACCGCAAGGACATGGAGGGCAAAATCCAGAGTAAGACCCACACAGTCTAACACCTAGAAGAGCTCGAGCTCCCGTCCAGCTCAACCTGAAACCTCTGATGATATGTGTGTGATACAACATGTGAAAGTCACATGCCACATGAACATACAAGTCAAAGAAAAGACACTAACAGATGAAAACAAATCCAGATTAGTGATAAAAAGTCTTGTCGCCAAGTTAGACTAAAAAGTGTCTGAGCTAAATTCCTTCCCTGGTCATCGGGATTATTGTCAGTGCCTGAAAGTGACATTCTTGGATAGTGATCTGTGTGTTGGTGTGTGTCTGTATGTGTTTTGGTGTAGTGCTGGAGAAGCAGTGCAACCAGCTGATGATGATGAAGTATGGGAGGCTGGTGGATATGGAGGCTCTCCAGACACTGTCGGGGAACAGGACGCTGGAGGAGCTCAAGCAGGAAAAACTCCTCCAAGAAGCTGCATACGCCAAGGAAATCAAACAGTGGGATGTACGCTGACCTGTGTTTGTGTGTGTGTGTGTGTGTGTGTGTGTGTGCATGCTTTGGCAAGTGTGAGATATCTGTATCTGTGCCTAGTTTTGTTTTGATCCCCTTTAAACTCAAAATGTCGTTTTTGAAAAAACAACTCAGATTGGAGTAAGTTTATTGATCTTTTTTTCCGGATTTGTGTGTGTGTGTGTGTGTGTGTGTGATATTCAGGCGAAGGTAGAAGAGGCGCGCCAGACTCTGATGGAGGTGACCAGATGTAACACAGAGCATCTCCTCAGCGTGACAAACCTCTTTGACCAAAAGGAGGAACTGGAGCATAAACTCAATTCTAGGCAGAAGAAAATGGTAATTTCTGTGCATTGAAGAAATGTTTATGATATTATTAAAATATTAATCAAAAGCTGGGATCCACAATGTTAATATATGCAAGTGTATGGTTGTTTGTTGTTGTTCAACAATATAACCCTGGTAGTATTACACTCCTGTGAGCTTGAGCTCTTTTCAACCTTCCACAACAGTTGATAGTTGGTGTTCTGGCCACGAGGGGCTAGAAGAACTCCAAAACAAACTACTGTAACAGACACACAGCTCTGACATATTACCAGCGTATTAAGTTGTTATTGCTAACGCTTAGCAAACACATTTACACACTCAGCAGACACAGAGCAACTTTATTGTCCACTTGAGTCATGTTTGTGTCCACCTGATGAATGTAAGTCCAAGCTGACTCTCCTTTTAGCTCTGATTGGCCGTTAACGTTGTCTGTCTGCTGTTTGGAGCTGGGCAGATATACCGCGCAGTGGCTTTATTGCTTGTTTGCTGACAAACAGCTGCCTGCTGCTGCTTGATGTTGAGCTTAAAAGCACTGCAGAGCTGCAGGGTTGGTGATTATTCTCTCTAGGCTCACCACTGCAAGTGACACCTTTCACATTACACATAGTCATTTGATCTATTATATTATAGAATAATCTAAAATAAAATAAAAACATGAATTAGTAGAGCTTTAAAGTCCCCATGAAATCAAAATCGATGTTTAAGTGTTTTTGTATGATATGTCTTGCCTGTACAATGCCCAACAATAACAAAAAAGTCGTTTTGGAGGTATTCTTAATAGTATTTTAGAGTTTGTCATTTACTGGAAAACGATTTAAAAAAAATGATGACTCATCCTGCACTTGGGCGCGTGTACTAATTTTGCGTCCAACCAAATGCTTTCTGGAGGAGCCAAACCCGGCAAGAAAACCACCTCGGTGCTGTATTCCCTGTCGTCAAACTGGCCTCTGTCGGTCTCAGAGGCTGCTGAAGTTTCAGCAGTCGACAAAACATTAACATGTTCAGCAGGAGAAATGTTTAGGCAATGATTGTAATGATGTTCATTGTATGAGATATATTATTTTATTTCCTTCATTTAAAAATGTATATCAATATTTTTATATTAACAATGTCAAACGACTGCGTGTAATGTGAAGGGGGTGCTCCTAGTGACGAACCCACAGAGAATTAAAACCAACTCTGCAGCTCTACGGAGCGTTTTAGAGTCCTTTAGCTCACACAGTAGTTTTGGTTTTACTTAAAGGTTCAGCGCTCTCATCAACCCAGCAGCAGGCAGCTGTTTTCAGAAACAAACTCTGATAAACCCACTGTACACTACCTGCTCAGCACCACTCGATAGGCAGACAAAGTTAGCGATTAGCTGGTGAACGTAGAGACACATTTTGTAGCTAAAGACCCAGCTATTTTGTTCAGAGCTAAATAATGTTTCTCTGTGTCTGCTGGATGTGAACGTACAAAAGCTGTTTGCTAATATGTTAGCCACTTTATAATTTGATATATTTGTGTTTCCAGCTTGTTACGCTGCACTTTTAGCTTTGTCAGTCAGATTCAATGACTCTATTGGACAAAGGTCCTGGGTCTGATTTAATCCCAGGATTTCGTGTCAGCACTTTAGGCTACATTCAGATAGAATCAGGCGCTGCGGCGAAAACGCAGATTTTCCCCATTCCCAAAAGACGTTAATCGCAGTGCAGTCGCTTGGCTTGTATCAGTCTTCTGCTGGTTAGTATGTGACACTCCCACACCGCTGCACAACCCTGCAGCTAATCGCAGCAACGCCTGATTCTGTCTGAAAGCAGCCTTAGCCTGCTTTCTTCTATTTCTGTGCACACAACTGAGTGAAGTTGCATTTGTGACTACTGAGGTGTACGAGCACATATGTGTGAGTTTGTGTTTGTGTATCCATCTGTATACTGCATGCCTTTCTAGATATCTGTGTGTGTGTGTGTGTGTGTGTGTGTGTGTGTGTGTGTACAGGGCCGACAGTTCAAGGATTACAGGAGACGTGTGGACCAGGAA
Organism: Maccullochella peelii; assembly: GCA_002120245.1. Taxonomy (NCBI): domain Eukaryota; kingdom Metazoa; phylum Chordata; class Actinopteri; order Centrarchiformes; family Percichthyidae; genus Maccullochella; species Maccullochella peelii. The sequence continues at coordinate 10,014 of LKNJ01001576.1, read as the reverse complement.
GAGATTCGGAGACTCCAGGAGCTGGTGAAAACACAATCGCAGCAGGCTGAGGCCCTCAGGAGAGAGATTGGCCTCCTGTCCCGCAAAGGAGGCCGCGTCCTGCCACCTGGACATGCCCCGCTGCCCCCGCTCGCCCCCTCGCCCCCTTGCCCACCTCCACAAACCACACCCACACCAGCAAACAAGGACCAGGGCATCCGTCCAAACAGCTTAAAGCACAAAACTCAGCCAGCAGACAGGAAGCTAATTAACTGAGGACAGAAAAAACATACACCGTTATTGTATTGTAAGAGAACTCTGCTCACTAATAGCACTTTCTTATGAATTATTGTTATTCTTAAGATTAAAAAAATACTTCAGTTTGTTGATTACGGTGTTCATTCATAATTCAAAGTCTTAAATGATAAGGGTGCTTAATTTTGTCTTTACTGAAAGCAGTCTACTGGTATGATATTTTTGACCCCCATACCTTTTCATGCATCACCCTCAGCTAATTAATACAATTTAAATATCAATCTCGAAGAGAAACCACAAAAGTAGGGATCCTAAAAGCAGAGTGACAGGATCTCTTTTCTTGGTTTTAGCTAAACATCTAGCAGCCTCAAGAAGCCAACTCTAGACCCAGGATCCTAAATACTTTCACTTCAGACTGATCGACCATCTACAGTACATTTCCACTCAACAGCTCTGAATCTTTAGTAGTCGACCGACTGCTCGATTACCTTGCTTCTATTCACCTCTTTGAGTCTTTTCAGTCCGGATTCAGACCACCTGAATTATAGATTTTCACACATAAACCAGCAACACTATTACAGCACTTAAGCACACCTAGGCAACTCTACGCTGTCGAAAAATACAATGGGCATTCATGGAACTGGTTGTGGGGAAAACAAGAGAGAAAGGAGGAGGCCACATTGCTACAGCTATATCTAACAATGGATACATCCTCCCTTTGTCAACACATGCACCACCCAAATACACACCCCACATACTCACACTGAGCTGAACAGTGTTTAATGGCTGAACACGCGTCACCTCCTTCAAACCCCACCTGTTTTTGGAATGAAAGAAATACCTGCAGACTCATTTCAATGAGGGCAAGCCTTCTACAGCAAATAGTTGCAATATGTCGGTACTTAGTAATCAGTTTCTGATTGAGAAATTTCTGTTTGTGATCTGTATCATAACTATTATTGCTACGGGTTTATGGTATCTTAAGCAAAACACCAATTTTTCAATGCATTTACAGTGAATGTTGGGAATAAAGAAATCACACAAGCTGAACAGTACAACAATCTAAGTATTAACTGCAATTAGTTATATGACATTTTTCAGGAAAATATCAAGCTAACAATGAGATTTTCTTAAGAAACTATTTGCTAACTAGGTGCGGGAACCTATACACATGTAATACACCCATACATACCTATAAGAGATATTAGAAAAATTGAAACTGAAAAGCAATTTCATCCGTAATTTTGATACAGATGAAAATGAGCTCATTAGCTAACTCCGGCAATAAATAAATAAATAACCACAGTTTTACGTACATTACTGCCACCTAACCATGGGCAAGTCAACAAGAATCGTTGTTGACTCGCTCCCTCAGCCCTCCGAGGGTCGATCTCACCAAGTTCATTTCAGTTTTTCAGACAAATGCAATGACACTTATGATGGCGGCGGGGATTCATTGATATTCATTGTCTCTCAGGGGGAAAATGGCACAAAGACTATTCCCTGTGGACACAACTACTGCATGAACTGTGTTAAAAGCCACGGGGATGAAGAGTGTCAGAAGAAAATCCACAGATGTCTTCAGTGCAGACAGACCTGCTCTGGTGAAAAGCACCATGTTAGCTGATCTTAGCTGTGATTTCTGCACTGGGAAAAAGCTGAAATCTCTTAAATCCTGTCTGCAGTGTCTGGTCTCTGGCTGTGAGCAACACCTCCAGCCTCCAACCAACTTTGCAATTGACTTGGGGTCTAAAGAGGTTAACTGGATTTTCAGAACCCATTGAATTAGAAGCAGCATTTCCCTAGACTGGACAAGCACTCGAGTACTGTACAATGCAACACAGCAGTAACGCAAATTGACATGACAGTTTCTGACACACTGACTTTTCATCTTAGAGCACTACATATTTTGGTTGTTTTGTCCAGTTTTATGAATCACATAATGTTCATGTACTAAACAGGACTACAACCAAAGTTAAAACTGCTCCTTTAATAGGAATGAATTAAAGACTAAAGATAGAGTTTTCACAAATATGTCCCTATGGCAAATTCTCCAATGCAAATGGGTAAACAAGGGATAAACACATACCCGTTGTTTCTAACCACTCCTTTCTGGAATGAAGCATAACCTGAAAACCACCTCCTCTTAGCAAAGAGGTTTGATATTCATGAACTCTATGATATTCACTTTCATTCAGAGAGAAAATGGCACAGCGAAGCGATCACCTCGACCGGGAAAAACCCTGCTGTTCGATCTGTCTGGATCTGCTGAAGGATCCAGTGACTATTCCCTGTGGGCACAGCTACTGCATAAACTGCATTAAAAGCCACTGGGATGAAGAGGGTCAGAAAGAAATCCACAGTTGCCCTCAGTGCAGACAGACCTTCGGACTGAGACCTGCCCTGGTGAAAAACACCATGTTAGCAGATTTAGTGGAGGAGCTGAAGAAGACCGGACTCCAAGCTGCTCCTGCTGACCACTGCTATGCCGGACCTGGAGACGTGTCCTGTGATTTCTGCACTGGGAGAAAACTTAAAGCCATCAAGTCCTGTCTGCAGTGTCTGGTCTCTTACTGTGAGCAACACCTCCAGCCTCACTATGAATCCCCTGCCTTTGAAAAACACAAGCTGGTCGACACCACCAAAGAGCTTCAGGAGAACATCTGCTCTCGTCACAATGAGGTGATGAAGATATTCTGCCGTACTGATCGGCAGTGTATCTGTTATCTGTGCTCCATGGATGAACATAAAGGCCACATCACCGTCTCAGCTGCAGCAGAAATGACAAAAATGCAGGGAGAGCTCGGGGTGAGTCGGCAAAATATGCAACAAAGAATCCAGGACACAGAGAAACACGTGATGGTGCTTCAGCAGGAGGTGGAGGCTATCAAACGCTCTGCTGATAAAGCGGTGGAGGACAGCAAGAAGATGTCCACTGAGCTAGTCCGTCTCATTGAGGAAAGAAGCTCTGATGTGAAGCGTAAGATCAGATCCCAGCAGGAAGCTGAAGTGAGTCGAGCCAAAGAGCTTCAGAAGAAGTTGGAACAGGAGCTAGTTAAGCTGAGAAGCACAGACGCTGCTCTGGAGAAGCTCTCACACACAGAGGACCAAATCAAGTTTCTCCACAATTACTCCGCACCGTCATGTCTTAGTGAATCTACCGTTTTCCCAGGGAACAGCCACCCTCTGCGATACTTTGAGGATGTGACAGCAGCTATGTCAGAGGCCACAGAGAAACTCAAGAACAGTTATTGTAAGGAATGGAAAAAAATCTCAATGACAGTGACCGAAGTGGATGTTTTACTGCCACAAGACCCCAAGACGAGAGCAGAACTTTCCCGATACGTAGTTCACAAGAATCATTTCAAACTGGATCCAAACACAGCACACATGAAGATGTTATTATCTGATGAGAACAGAAAAGCGACCTCAGTGAAAGCTGAACAGTCATATTCTGCTCACTCAGACAGATTCACTGGCAAGTCTCAGGTTCTGAGTAGAAAGGAACTGACTGGACGTTGTTACTGGGAAGTCCAGTGGAGTGGATTAGGAGTTTCAGTAGCAGTCACATACAAGGACATTGCCAGAGCAGGAGATGAAAGTATATTTGGAAACAATGACAAGTCTTGGGTATTGGAGTGTTGGGCCAAAGCTAATTATTATTTCAAACATAACAGTGACAAAAAGATCATCCCACGCCCTCAGTCCTCCAGAGTAGGAGTGTTCCTGGATCACAGGGCAGGTATCCTGTCCTTCTACAGCATCTCTGAGACCATCACTCTCCTCCACAGAGTCCAGACCACATTCACTCAGCCGCTCTATGCTGGACTTGGTGTTTATTTTGTTGGATCTACAGCTGAGTTTTGTGATGTCAAGTAGACGAGAGTTAGAGTGAAAACAACATGGGTTTAGCCCGGCAACCAGAAAAGGCTTTCNCCGTCTCAGGTCCTCGGTCCTCCAGAGTAGGAGTGTTCCTGGATCACAGGGCAGGTATCCTGTCCTTCTACAGCATCTCTGAGACCATCACTCTCCTCCACAGAGTCCAGACCACATTCACTCAGCCGCTCTATGCTGGACTTGGTGTTTATTTTGTTGGATCTACAGCTGAGTTTTGTGATGTCAAGTAGACGAGAGTTAGAGTGAAAACAACATGGGTTTAGCCCGGCAACCAGAAAAGGCTTTCACAAAGTAGATGAAGGTTGAATCACTGTTATGTTAACTCATTTAGTAATACAACTGAAATGGACATTTATCCATGTAAATCCATGAAAATGTAACCTTTTGTGTGGTGTATATACTGTAGTTCTCCTATTTGTGTTATATTCGCATTGTTGCTGTCATATTTTCTGCTCTGTCTGTTACATTACTTAGCACTACAAGTCTTCTTTTTTAATCAGATTAGTTGATTATGTGGGGGGGGGGTTGTGTCACTTAGTCAGTGCTCAGAAAAGTGCGGTTAAGTTTTAAACATTATCCTGATTCTTCAACAAGAAAAGAAAAATAAAAGTGATTATTTTCCTCCACAGTGCTTACATTCTTGTTTAACATAGCTGTTTTGTGTATAAAGTGAATATGTAAATGGAAACATAAAGACTCCTTATGAAGAAATTACTGATTGGATATGTGAACACAGTCAATTAATAAAGTTGATTTGTTTTCCAAGAAAGAATTAAGTATTTACTTGTTTGTTCAACGTCTCTGGGTGAAGTCACAGGAAACATGTTTCAACAGAGTATTCAATTTAGTGAAGAACTCAAAAGACTTGTACAATTTTACAGTCTGACACGACAACACCACACTGAAGAGTGTTAGGAAGGCCGTCAATCTCAAAAGATACTCATAATAAAAAATACTGTGAGACTAAACTGAATGATGTATTATCTTTCGTTAAAAAGTGGTGAAAAGAAAGAGGAAATAGGTGGATTTTTAACTGACAAAACAACAAGAGACACACACGGGTGAGAACACTGATCAACACAGGTGGAAACAATATGAATTGGAAACCAAAGGGGGACACCTGGTGGTTAAACTAAGACATCACAAAACAGTCCAACCAAACAGAGAAGCCGGGGCTGTGGTCGAATACTGAAAAACACTTCTCCTTGTCCTCGATGGAAAACGTCTTGAGGTCGAGGAAAGATGTGAAGGAGAATTCATAAGGACTTAGGAAAAGACAACCGAGGTGCTAAGAGACCCGACTGCACTTACACTAGGCTACATAATTATGCACCACCAGATGTTACCGACGAGGGTCCGTCGTGGTCGCTTTAAATGTTGCTGCCTCAAGGAGTTGTGGGACGCATTATCTCCTTTCCTTTGGTAAAGGATGCTCCAGTGTAGCCTATGCTAAAGGAGATAAGAAAGGGAGCACTGAAGCACATTTCCTTCGCATTTAGAGAATTCGACCAGCTCTCGTCATGGCTGCCACTTGGGCTACTTCCAGGTCATATCACTCAGTTAGGAACCTTCCTAAGCAATTCAATATTTTACTTCACTATAATTACTGAAACTGTTTCAACAGAAATGTATTACTGTAAGCATTATCGCCTCATTGTTTCAGAACTAAAGTGACATAACAGTGAAGCCTGTTTATCTTTGGGTCCCAGTATAGTAACAAAAGATGTTTTATTTAACAGTTGGTGGGTGCCAACATGTCAGTACAAAACACCACGTTAGTCACACCTGTATAATGCTCCTTTAAAAATAGATCTCAGGCTTTACAGCTCTGGGACGAGACAAGGCCGAAGAAAAGGAGAAAGCAGTAAACAGGGTGAACAGTAGTCAATAAATGGCATTAGAAATATTACAGTAGGTGTCAAACATTCATTCATTTACAGTGTACAATATCTACAATAACACTTAATCAGTCCAAAGGCACATTCTGTGTCACTTTTACACTATCAGCTTTTCCATTATGGGTTGGTGATAGTACGTAAAACATAACATAATAAGCAGAATTACATTAAAGCCATGTGTGATTGTTCAACGTGCCTCTGCAGCCTCCACTCTTATGGGAAGGCTTTGTACAAGATGATGGAAGCTGGCTGCAGGGACCTGCTCCCAATCAGCCCCAAGAGCATCAGTGGGGCTGTTCACCGATTGACTTAAAAATGAATTTGCAGCAATTGTGATAATCGAATTCAAAAGAATTGTCCAAGCAAAACTGACTAAAATGTTCTGGTTCCAGCTAGTCAAAAGTGAGGATTTGAAGCTTTTCGGTTTTATATCGTGAAACGAGACATTCTGTGGGCTCTGGGAAGATTTGATAGACATTTTTCTCTATTTTCTGACATTTTATAGACCAAATGATTATTCATTAATGAAAGTGAAATGTTGCAGCCCTCTTCTTGCCCCAGTACAGCTGTACAATAACTTTGCCTAAATACATTACATTTGTTGTGTTAAGGTTTGATACCCAGCCCTGAAGAAAATAGTAAAGAAGCTAAAACAAGCAAAACAGAAGGTCCTTTTCCTCTGTCCAACAAGAGGAAAATAACCGATAGCGGTCTCCTCCTCCACCCTCCATGACCTCTCACAGAGCAGCCAGCTCCTGCAGCAGCCTCTCCTTCTCCTGCTGCAGCTCCACGATGCTCTGCTTGTTCTGCTCCAGCCGGTCCTCCAGCCACTGCAGCAGCGGCCCGCTCACCGCAGACATCTGGCTGCACAGGTTCTTGGTGAACACCGAGCCGTTGTGGATCTTGGTGACGGGGTCCAGGTGCGCCAGGCTGTGGATCTTACGGTAGGTGTCCTGCTCCTCCTGGCACAGGATGCGCGGCAGCTCCACGGCCGACTCCAGGCACACCTTGCCGATGGCCTCGCGGGGCACGACGTGGACGGGGATCTCCACCCGCTCGTACTCGGAGCCCTTCTGCGCCTGCACGGACTGGAAGCAGGTGTACAGCACCCGGCCCGTCTTGGTGTTCTTGTCCTCGATGAAGCAGGAGAAGATGAGACCCACGAAGCACTGGTCCAGCATCTGGTACATGGCCTGGGTCCTCACGTCGACGTGGGAGGGCCACACGGTGATGTGCGGGTGGGAGTGGTACCAGCCGACCACCCGCATCGGCCTGCCGGTGATGTCGGCCAGCCTCTCCGCCTCCGTGGAGGCCGCCGACAGCTGCTCCGGGGAGATCTCCACCCGGTCCTTCCTCTTGTCCGAGCGGCGGAGGATGATGACGGAGTGGATGTGGACGATCCGGGTGATTTCCACCTCACCGATGCACAAACCCATCACCTCTTCTTTTTCTGTGCTTAACGCGTGATTCATACACACCAGGAAGGCGTCGGACTCCAGGTGAACGGCGCTCACTGCCATAATGTTTGACAAATTACGTTTTCTATCCGCCGCGAAGACGAAAACAGAAGAAACAGGAGCAGCGCTTCACTTCCGTGTTCTGAAGTGCTGCATTCCGTGTTGGTGCAGCGGCCGGGCTCTTACATCGACAAAAGGTTCCGCTTATTTTTCAAGCGTTATGACGATATTATTCTGGCTATGTTTATTTATTTTAGGTTAACTTGGTAAAACAGGTTATATTTGAAATATTGTGTTTGTATAATGTCATTGTGTTTTGACCTTCAGGGCCACCGTTGTTTAAGGTATGTTTTCTGATATCACCCACCATTATGCTTTATACTTGCTTTTAGTTGTCAGTGTTTGTTATTGTGCACTCCCAAGTGAACATCATGGCCAAGGAAGCCAAATTGACAAGAGTAAGTTTATTTGCAAAGTGCTTTAATTGATAATTGTACACAATGATCATATACCAAGTTTATATAAAAACAAAATCACAAAAATGTTACTTTAATCAAAAATGAAAGTGCAAATTAATATAACATGTTAAATTATTGACAGATTCAAAGCAATTTTAATCACTGTGCAACTGTAAACAATATATATATATATAGTGTAATAAGTGAAGTATGGCTTTTTCTCTGTTATACTGCCCCTCAGCTACAAATTTTAAACCCGAAGAAGTTAATACTTTTGGAATGTAGTTAAATAATTTATTAGTGTGGAGAAAGACAGCTCTGAACCTTCATTGATGGAGTATAGTGAGTTTCTGCAAACCTTGGAATAACCTTGTGTCTTGACTGACTGTCAAGTGATTTTTTTCCTTCATAATCAAAATGTTCTGGAACTAAACATCACTCACGCCACATTTCATAAGCAAACATGGCAGAGAGAGACAGCGACCAGGTTCTTTTAAACACTCCCATTTCTCATAAATCCAACATTTGCTGCATTGCTGAATCAGAGTGCCTCTTATTCATTTTTCGACTGCCTACCACACCATGGACAGCTGGACAGTCATTGTTTTTTCATTCTTACTCGACCATAATAATGTCTGTTGAAAGATGTATTTGCAGGGTTTTATGTTTAGGTAACGGTTATACAAGTCTGGCTTATAGTTCCTGAATGAAATAATAAATGTATTACATAGTCTGATCAAATCAAAAAGATAAAGCAATATCTGTTTACATTTACATCAAATCGCCAATCACTGAATCATGAAGCAAGTTGAATCTCTGTGAAGCTACTGACTCACACACCTCTGCACTCACTGCCTCTTAACTTCTGTCTGCTCAAGCTTACAGAGCTCAGCAGCAGATCCGTTACCCTGTGAACCAAAAACACCAAGTCCCATATAGAGTGGCCGAGTGAATGTGGTCTGGACTCTGTGGAGGAGTGTCATGGTCTCAGAGACGCTGTAGAAGGACAGAATACCCGCCATGTGATCCAGGTACACTCCGATTTTGGAGGACTGAGGGCCTGAGATAAAAGTGCCAATACTGTTATGTCTGAATTCATAACTGTTTTTGAAACACTCTAATGCCCAAGACTTGTCATCATTTCCAAATCCACTTTCATATCCTGTTCTGCTGATATCCTTGTATGTGACTGCTACTGAAACTTCACATCTGCCCCTCTTCACCTCCCAGTAGTGACGTCCGTTCAGACTCTCTCTACTCAAGACCTGAAACATGTCAGTAAATCTGTCTTGATTACTAGAATGTAACTGTTTTTCACTATTCACCGTTGCTTTTCTGTTCCCTTCAGATAATAACAGCTGTGTGTTTGCTGAGTTTGGATCCAGTGTGATTTGATATGAACATTGTAAGAATTCGGCTCTGGTCTTGGGCTCTGCTTGTGGCAGTAAAACATCCACTCCAGGCTCTGTCAGTGAGATCTTGGCCCATACCTCACTAAGAATGTCCTGTAGCTTATCGCCGACCTCTGACACAGCTGCCGTCACATCCTCAAAGTATAGCAGAGGACGGATTTTGATGCTGGGTGAGTCTGTAGATTCACTAAGACATGACAGTGAGAGGTAATTGTGGAGAAACTGGGTGTGGTCCTTGGTGTGTGAGAGCTGCTCCAGCTCAGCGTCTTTCCTCCTCAGTTTGGTGATCTCCTGCTGCAGCTTCTCCTGAACCTCTTTGGCCCGACTCACTTCAGTTTTCTGCCGGGATCTGATCTGCTGCTTCACATCGGAGCTTCTATTTTTGATAAGACGGACCAGCTGGGTGAAGAACTTCTCGCTGTTCTTCACCGCTTTATCAGCAGAGCGATTGATAGCCTCCACCTCCTGCTGAAGCACCTTCATATCTTTCTCTCTATCCTGGATTCTCTGCTGGATTCTTTGTCGACTCGTTCCGAGCTCTCGGTGCCTCCCAGTCCGTTCTGCTGCGGCTAAGACAATGTTGTGGCCTTTATGTTCATCCATGGAGCACAGATAACAGATACACTGCCGATCAGTACGGCAGAATATCTTCATCACC